>JASDQU010503041.1:79522-96022 GCA_032191745.1 Picea mariana | reverse complement strand
TATAATTTCTCTATTAATGCCCCCCCCTCCCACCCTCTATAGAGGGTGGGAGGGGGGGGCATTAATAGAGAAATTATAGAGGGTGGGAGGGGGGCATTAATAGAGAAATTATAATTTCTCTATTAATGCCCCCCCCTCCCACCCTCTATAGAGGGTGGGAGGGAGGGGGGCATTAATAGAGAAATTATACTAACCAATACCTTTTTTTTTTTACCTCAAACCATCTCCCATATTCATTTTTAATCTCAAACTCTTTCGTCCCGCTTGAAAATAAAGGCGTAAGAATAAAAATCCTGCCCAATATTACTTATAAAATAAACTTATAAAATAAAAATGATTTACACATATCCCAAGAACCAATAAACTTTTCTATCAACAATCCTTAATAAATTTGAGTTGAAAAGTACAGAGTCTTTAAATGTGTTCATGTTGTCCGATGGATCCAATCGTCTCACATTAGTCGAGATCTACCATGGATATTAAATTCGGAGTTAAACTTGCAATTAATTTAGAGTTGGTCTTTGTGCTCATAAAGAATTCCCATAAAGAAAACCATAGAAGGTAACCAGGATTATCTTTAGATGAAGGTAACCAGGATGATATTTAGATCAGTTTTAAACACATTGAATTGGAATCACAATTAATTTTGATGAAGAATAGTAGATAGTTTAATTTGCATATTTTAGTCAAGTAGGTTTTTTAGACAATAGAAATCACATATCTAGCCTACATTCAACAACTTTAAACTCTCTTTAAGGTAATCGAAATGAAACTAAACAACTTTAAACTCTCTTTAAGGTAATCGAAATGAAACTAAATGAGACAATAGAAATCACATATCTAGCCTACATTCAACAACTTTAAACTCTCTTTAAGGTAATCGAAATGAAACTAAATGAAAAGGACTAGCATTTCATGTTCAAGATGTCCCATTCATGTAATTAATTCATATAAATAACAAATGTGTAATATTGATTCAATACTAAATAATATATCTAGTATATATATCATTACATTATATATGCATTTAGTTTATTATATATATTTTTATTATTATACTATATACAAACCAAAATATAATATACATATGTATACAATGTAATATGTTCATAAAGTAATATATTTAATGCATGTATTTATGGTTATTAATGTATAATGCACATATATGGTTGTGTAATTAATGAGATATGCTAACAATATTAAAAAGATAATCTCAATCTATACTCACCATGTTATTAGTTTTGATTAATATAAAAAGATATTAAACCATGTTATTAGTTTTGATTAATATATAAAGATATTTTTAATGTTCAACAACCAAACCAATAATATAAAATTTGATTATAATTTTTGATAAGTCAAAGTCATAAAGTTTCATAATATTTCAATTTGACATAATAGGAAGGTTAGTCTTAGTTAGGCAGGGTTTGGTAGCTGTTAAATATAGGACTTAAGTTAATGACCAAAACCAATATACTTGACACATGGCCTACATATACATATGGCCTATGGTAATCATAAATAAATGATAATTTAATCATGGAAAATGGATGGGATAGAGTTTAACGTTAGTAGCATGATCATGAACTAAGGAAAATGATTAATTAATTGATGAAAATGGTGATAATAGCAAATTCGCTTCGAACTAAGGATTCCTTCAATATGAGAAAGATAGAAGCCAAATGATAAAGGTTAGAGAAAAAAATGAAAAAAAATTAAAGGATCATTTTAAGCTACAACACTAAGCATATACCCATTAAGTATCACTTTCTCAGAGAGTAGGTTCACGATCAAGTGGTTAAACTATAACATGTTTATTCCAAATAATAGATCATAGATATCCTTAGCAATCCATTACCTAGGGACTGCTTTGGGTAGCTCAGAGAGAAGTTGGGAGTCCTTCCCACTCCTTATTAAGGTGAATAACCTTCATAATAGGTTGGAGACTGTTGAAAGACTTGTTCAACCTTAGGGGAAGCAACAAAAGAAATTGAGCAGTACGAAATACAACATTCAAAGAGGGGAAGCCACTCTCAGGATGTGCGTAGTCAACATGGAAAATCCATTTTCCATTGATGTCAAAGGGGGAGAAAAATAAAGGAGCTATGGAAAAGAGGAGCATACAACAAGGGAGAGTGAAGCCCGGAGAAACACATTGACAAGGGGAGAAGCTCAACAATAGATTTGTTGTCAATGAAAATGGGGGAGTTTGTTGAGCATATGTTGTCATTGATGTCAACATGGTGCACAACCAATATGGTGAAAATTTGGTGCAAAGGTAGAGGAAGTGCATGGAAGGATGTATGGCGCACAAGAAGAGGAATTGCGCGTAAAGATTATATCTACAAAGGAAGAGAAAGTGCACGGAAGGATTCTTTCCACTGTACTATTTCAGATCCACATGAAACTGAACTCCCAGAATAAATCGTGAAAGGTTGTAAACATAAATTCTTAGAAGGATTGAAGGAAGAAGGGATCAACAATGCAAAAAAAATCACAAATGTGATTGAGTCTCCCGGGAGGTCACGTGGAACAGGAGGATGACCTATGATGCAGTTAAGAAGTAAAGTAGACTGCAGAAAATTTCCTTATCCGCACTTGTGGAATGAATCAACTCATGTTTGTGCTACAGAGGATGTGAACATATCGTAGGATGCCTTGAGAAAAGCGATAAGTGACAGAGTGCACTGCGATGGGATGAGTGAAAATTTGGAATCACAAGGGAGAGCTAATAATCTTGTGGGACGACTGGGTGAGTATGTTGTAAGGAAAGTGCGACGTGTTGAAAACTTGTGATCAATATATTGTTCCCTTATTCTATCCACGTAGTATATGCCTTGTAAACGAGAATGTGAATTACTACGATAATGACTAATTAGGCAAAACAAGAAAGATTTGGTCTGTTTCAGTTAGTCAAAATGTACAAAACTAAATTTTTTCCACCTATAACTAACTGGACTTTGATTTGGTCAAATATCTCCACAATGTAATGGTCATGCATCCACATACTTTATTTAGAAATCAGTGTAACTAAAAGAAGTTTGATTTGGTCAAACTTTGTCCACAATGTAATTGTTATGAATCCACATACATGAAGGGGAACTTAGGAAAAAGTAGTATAAATAAGGATGTGCTCTGTTTGATTTAGGGCACAGATAAAAAGAGAAGAAAAAGGATTAGTAACTATTAAAATAAATTGAAGCAGAGACATATTAGATCAATTTTTGTAGAGAAAAGTTCAGTTTTGTAAAAATATTTCTTACACTGATTTCAAGGTGGCAGGTTGGTGCTAGTGTGTGTTGAACCTCATATATGATTGGTGTCCTCATTTGCGATAGGTTGGTTCCCGAGAGGATTGGTGTCCTCATTTGTGATAGGTTGGTTCCTGAGAGGATTGGTGTCCTCATTATTTGCAATAGGTGGGTGCCTATCAAAATGAATAATTGTAAATTGTATGTTAGTGCTCGTAGAAGAACATACAGAAAGATATTTTGTGGTTTTATCCTACATTGGGATTCCATGTAAAATTTATGGTGTAATGTGTTTCCTGTGTTGTGAAGAAAATTAAGAAATCTGATACAATACTGATTTCCCCCACCTCTCAGTATTGTTTTAATTATAACACATACTTTGATTGTGTGAGATCCAAGGGGATGGAAAGGAGATCTTGGAGGAGTTTCTTCAAAGTCAAAATTGATATTGTAAGTGCTTCCATTTTGTTGCCTTTTTATCACTACATAAATTGACATATTCCTCACATGTTTATGCATTCAATTGTATGCATGTCTATTGTTGTTAAATTCATCTAGAACTATTTTCACTTCGCAATATAGTGTGGAAGAAGGAGGTTTATCTTTGTTCTATGCAGGTATTTTCTTGTGCCTAGGAGCTTGGACATCAAGTTCAAAGATTGGAGCAACAAGGATAACCGTCACAAAAAGGTAAGTCATGCATCTCTTCCTTCTCATTCTAATTGTCAAAATAGGTCTAAGAGGAAAGTAGTTTACCATTTTTTTTTTGTCTTGGATCAAGAGGGGTCTTGATCCAAGGGGGGTTTCACCTTTTTGCAGGGGGAACTTTACCACAACAAAAACCCTTACGTATTTATACAATTACAATGGGATTTAGCCCATATCGATGGAACCAAAATGCCTAATGTCTTCCAATGGTATTCCTTCTTTTGCACATGTTGATCCCTATGTGAAAAAGTGTGAAAATTGTCTTTTCTTGATTTGTGCACGTTGATCCTTGGTCATCCTATAACTCTGTTGGCATGGTTTTCTCCTATGTAGTTCCCAAAAATGGTCCACAAAATCTTATCCCTAGAGAGATTCACAATCTTCATCCTCATAGCAACTTCTAAACCTAGTAACACTAATGCTTCATATTGACAAACATTATTTGTGGAATTTGTTTCAACCTAAAATCTAAAAGAAAATGGAAAGAATTTGTTAGAAGGTGAAATTATAAGTATACCTTCCCCAACTCTTTCCGAGGAGGAGGCTCCATCAAAATTCGTTTTCCATATTCCCTCTCCAGGCTCATTATTTTCACACAAATAAACATTTACATTTTTTGTAAAAAGTCATGGTTCATCACTTATAGCTAAAACAAAACAACCCAAATCTTGATCTTCTAAATAGACAAGATAATTATTAGGGTGATTTGGATCACTAACAATGTAAGCAAGTTTAGTTTCCCTATAAAGTCTCTTAGTCTCTCAACCAAAAAATGGAATTATGGCATACATCATATCCATTCTTAATGAGCCACGTAGTTTTCTTGCCCATGATCTAGAAAAAAACACTCCATAGTTTACAGGAACACCTACCACAACTATATCCATCAAAACATTTTTTACAGGTATCTCGGCTAAGTGAACTACAAGTTATTTAATCATCCCTAAACTTATAACTTTTCTTCCATCAAAAGAATACAAGCCATGATATAATCTTGTGATTTATAAACCTAGCTTCTCCATAACTATTTTTGGAATTAAATTGTGAGAAGCTCTTGAATCCAACATGAAATTGTGTAAAATATGTTCATGAATTGTCAAGGAAATATAAAATGCTGCCACTTCTTCTCCCCTTTCCTCAATGTCAGGACCAAACATTATAGTGGGCCTTTCATCTTGTATATTTAGTGTATTTGGTGGTGTTTTTTTAATATAACAATCAATCATTTTCATTACATATTTTCTATAGATAGGATTTTTTGCAATTTCTAACAAAGGGATAGGAATTTTGATCTTATTTAGTTCATATTCTAGGTTAAAAGAATTGGTTACCTTCTCTGTTTCTTTATGTTCTGTATATGTTTTCTTTGCAGCTTGTTGATCAGAATTTTTTTTTGCAACTGTTATTTCTTTCCCTTTATCTTTATTGAGTATTTGTTTTGGCTGACTTTGGTTACTCATTTTAGTTTTATTTACATTTTTTTTTCTTAAGGTCATATTTTTAATGAATTTCAGCGTGTAAAGAATCTAAGAAAACTATATATTGAAATGATGAGGAATAATTTGGAATAGTGTTGTCATCTTCATTAAAGTGGGAGTTGAATATTAGATATTTCTAACATTCATCATGGGTCACATACATATGAGAAATGTAACCTTCCATCATATATATATCCTCATCTTCAATTTCATCTTCCCCAAGGTTATCAACCAAATTTTCATTCTTTATAGGGGATTGTACTGGTTGATCTTCATTTCTTCTCTCTCTTTGCACAAATTAAGGAGGGTTGAAAGGTATTCTAAACTGATTTTGATTTCTATTATCAGGATTTCTCCTCTCGGTTTCCATCCTAGCGATTTTATTTGATAAATCCTTAATAATTATGTACATTTCTTCAATTTTGTCTTCTTGATTTTTATTTGTTCTAGATGTTCCAATTTTTTCTTTCTTTTTTACTTTCTCTTGTTCTCCTAAATCACTTCTAAACCTATCCTTTCCCAAAGAAATCATTTTAGACTCAATTTATACTCCATCATATTGAATATCGTTTAAGGTAGTATCTCTTCTTTCTCTAAGTAATAAAGAGAAATATGGATCAAAAGAACCACCAAACGTAACTTTTCCAATTGGTTATGATGGTTTGACATTTGTAGGGATCTTATTGTAGAATTTATTAAATATTTTAATGAACTATGGAACAGATTCATTATGTTTCATTTTAAGATTCTCAAATTCAGTTAAGAAATATAAATGATCTTTCTTTTCTCCCAATTTCCTAAGAAATATTGATTCTAATGCATCCCATGAGTCAATGGAATCTGAAGGTAATCCTTTAAACCATGTTCTTACCTCACCTTCAAAAGTTTGATAAAAAAAATCCTCATATATACATCTTCATTCCCAAGATCCTAATTATTTGTAAAGTAATCAAAATCTCATAAATCTTTAAGGGTTGTGATATCATCTCCCCCATTAAACCTAGGTAAGAGTTTCAAGTAGTTATCAGGGAAATTATGCATAGTCCTTGGAAAGTTTAAAGAGGCATATCTAGTAGCTTCTTTGTTGAAGACTCTTTGTGGGCGTGGTGGAGGAGGTGGCTTTTGTGGTTGTTGTTGAGGTTGTTGTGGAGGATTAATACCTGCCACTACTAGATGCTCAATCAATAATTGTGAGTTCTCAAGGGTAAGTGGGTTGAAGAATAAATTAAATTCATCTTCTTGAGGATCTTTCTAGGATAGTCCTTTGGGGAATTTCTAAATATTATTCTTTAGGTGATAAGAAAGGAAATCTCAGAGACTCTATAGGACAATTATGAGGGCATTCTTTTAAGGAAATTTGTGGGGAGTTCTCTAGGGATTCGTTCGGATAATTTTCTTAGGAATGTATTTGAGAGATAACAATTGAATCCTTCAGAGAAATTTCAACATAATTATCAACGAAGAATTCAATAAAATCCATTGTAGAAATTGTTAAAGTATTTTTTGGGGAACTAGGAAGAGACACTTTGGGAGATGATGGAAGAGACAACTTTGAAGAGGTTGTAAGAAAATATTTTGAAGAGTCTTTTGGAACAATAGGAGGTTTATTTTTTCTTTAGGATCTGTAGAAGAATATGGTTTAGAAACATAAGTATAAGGTGTAATAGGTCTTTTCCTAGGATTTATCTTAGACAATATTTTCTCTGGATCTGCTACTGGTGTAGTTTTATTGGGATCCAGGTTATCCCTAGTGTTCTTTTTTCCTGATATCAGGATTGAAAATGTGGAGTCGCCAGGTTAAATATTTTATCTTTCTTGATTCTTGTTCACTAGCAAAGAGTATATTTTCTTGTCATTCTACTCAAGGAAAAGTAAAATTTCTTTGATTCGGTCCCCGACAATGGTGCCAAAACAATGTTGTAACCCTTGAGATGTTTTTGGATAGGAAACTATTCCAAGGCATCCATAAAATTGATTTATTCTGCTTAAGTTTATTTTTTCTAAAACAAAGTGTTTTTGTTGCTTTGTTTAGGCGAATATCACTAGTCTATAATTTTTTAAATATTAATATTTGAAGGAAATTTTTCTATATTTCAAAACAATTAAATATTTTGAAGAATGAAAGAAGAATAGAAGAAAATAAGGTTGAAAGAGAAATAATGTATCTCTTGATAAATATTACTTAACTTTTAGACATAAGAAATAATAATTGAATATGTATTTAAACCATAATATAATGAAAAAGAAACTAATAATTCTTCCTTATTCACTAGGAAAAATAAATGAAGTACATGTCTGATTAATACTCACAGTATATCTCAGAAATCTGTAACGTTTAAAATACCTTTGCAATTTGTGATAGTAGATGTTGTACTAAATTACCACGGTCATGGGAGTAGACACATTCAAGAAGAATTTAGGAGAATGAATATAACATCAAGAAAGAAGTCATATGAACAGAAACACAAAAGTTTGAATCTCAAAAATTACATAATTTTATTAAAGATATGATCTTTTCAGGCCAAAAAACTCCTTTAGATTGAATTTGTATAGACATTTATATAAATCAAGTCAAAACCAAAATGGTTATTTGATCATTTTTCTTAGCTATTGAAGTACAACAATATCTTTGACTTCTAGAAAATACGAGAGTTGGAGAAAATAGTTCTTGATTTCCTTCAACTACTTTGGTGAGTGAGCCTATCAACAGTTGGATGAGACAATTCCAATTTTTATTCGATGGATAACTAAATGACTTCATTTACCTGTACGGAATATCCAATTATGTGTATTTTCCATACGTAGGGGTATTTGAAAATAAGTTTTTTGTTTTCTAGAGAAGATAGAAATCATCTATGACTATGTCTGCAATGGTTTAACCTCTCAAAGTATCAACTATCCCTTGAAATATATCCTCTTTTTCTCTAGAAATGAATAATTTTTTTTTGTAATTTTCATATGAAAGAAGCTTCCCTTAACCATCCCATGTTGAAGGTAATCCCATTTTTAGTATATTTTCAAACTTATTTGTGAAGGATTCAACAATCTTATTCACCATTATGCATTTGTTTTGAGCTTATTGTATTATATTTCTCTTTGTAAAAACCTTTTTAGTTTCCATAACCATTGTAATTCTGTATTTGACACTTTTCTTTATCTGTGTTTCTCTAGAACTTGAATTTGGGAATTTGATCATTTGAGTAGCAACATGAGGTCTAGTTCCTAATTCATGAAATGATTTCTTTATAACGCCATTTTCTTCATTTGTCAATAATATTTGATCATCTTTCCTGACAAGTTGTTCTTCATTTTCTCTATGTATGCTATCATTTTAGCTTTCAACTTCTAGTATTCTTCAATAATCTTATTCGTATCTTTGATTTCTTCACCCTATGTTACAATTGTTTTGTTCAGCTTCTCAATCCAAGATTCCTTCATATTCAAATCTAATAATTATTTTGATAATACAGTTGTTGAATCTAATGACTCAATTGTTTAGGATGAAGATGACCCACTTCTTAGAGTCTCAATCTGCTTTACATACAAATCAATTTTCTCTTCCATGTGAACCATTTTCTTCAAAAGTTGTTCTTTTTATGCTTGGACTTCATGTAATTCTAGGGTGTGTACATGATCAATACCTGGGATTTTAATTATTTTATTTAATTCTTGGATTTATGTATCATTTGTTTTTATTAGTGCTTGTATTAATGGTCCATCACCCATTGCTCCAACTCTTCTACTCTCATTTGCTTAGTTCTATTGGTCAATTTCTCATATCTTGGTTGGGTTCTCAGTTTCTTATTAATGATTTGAAGCTTTTTTATTCCAAAATTTTCTATTATGACATTTGTATTTACCATTTCTCTAGTATGTCTATTCAAGTCAAATTTATCCATGGATCAAATGCATTAAGATCAATAGAAATGTTTATCAACTTCTTCTCTTCTTTTGGCTCCATGAGTGCTATATTCAACCTTCCTTTCTCATAATCCACAAAAATATATCATTATGGTTTGAGATGTATTATGATCAAAGATTTTAGGAATAATGTTTTGTTTAATCTTTGTTATGGTTTTCTTGATTTCCATGAAACGATGAACATAAACAATTTGTTTTGCTTGATCTGTACTCTTTGATTATGTTTCATTTTGACCTTATGTACTCTTGGGATTCTCTGATGACGATACTTCCACAATCACAGTAGGTCCTTTGTCCATTGGTGTTATTTCTTCCTGTAATTTTGGATCTTCCTCTTCATCAAGAACCACTATTTTCTTGCTTTCTTCTATTCTTGAATTCTTTGAAGCTAATTCTGTATTTGTTTCTCTTGTATGTCTTTTCAATCTGTTGAGGGATTTGTTTGACTGGAGAGTTAAAAGGTTTCTCGAGAACCTTGATGTAAATTTGCAAACTGTTTTGTACCTTTTCCCAACTATCATGATTTGCCAACAACCCCAACTCTACTTTTTGTTGATGTTGATAAGGGATTTGTCCATGTAAAATTCTTTTAGAGGAAATCACAAAATGGGAGTCATACTTCCATGCTCTCCCTATTGAAATCCCATAGTTGAAAGAAGCTTTGCTATCACCTGCAATCTTGATATGGTATTAACAATAAAAAGTCCCACTTATTTTTTCAATTTAAAGGTGATACAAAATGTATTTCATCTGAATTTAATCTTTGTCTAATGTATCATAATCTTTTTCGGATTAGTGGTGGTCTTTGATCTTCTTTTTCTTAATGTATCATAATCTTTCGGATTAGTGGTGGTATTTGATCTTGTTTTTCTTATTATATAGTCTATAATAAGATTAGTTTGTTTTGGTAGTTGACCGAATAAGCCTGGTCTACTTTTGTTTTCAATGCTTGCATCATAAGTTGCGCGTAAATGTATCATTATTAAAAAAAAAAAAAAAACAAAAGAAGTTGACATCAATTTTATCTATTTCTGCGAAAGGTTCTTCGATGAAATACACGGCATCAATATTTGAATTCGAGTCAACCAAAACTCGGCCTGCCTTGCGGTTATCAGGCTCAAGGCATTATCAAATGTCTATAATATTATGAAGAGTATTTTGAAGAGTCGTCGGTCTAAATAAATCCATGCAAATGATGATCAAATGATGCATACGTATTATGTACATAATTTTATGGCATTTCGATTCTGGGAAGTTTACACCCAAATCACTTACGCATGAAAATTTCCCCGAACTTGAATCGTTCCAAATATAAAAACAAAACAAAAAAACCTTCCAAAGACGGATGAAAGCGGAAGAAATGCCTTCAGTTTTCTGTAAGTGGGTTTATGGACAACTTGAACTTTTAAGTTCTTCTTGCTATTCTTTTCAGGGGTGGAGGCCAATTACAGTGGCTCTGCACAGAGGGCATGAAGAGTTAGTGGGACACAGAAGAAGCCAGCGATCAATACATGAAATATGAAAATAATGTCTGCAGTTGGGAAGAATGCGAACTCCACCCTCCTCCCCAATACACCCCAAACAGATTGCATATGATGATGAAGATGAATCATTCCTATTTGCATCATCTGATCTTCTCAAACACCCGTACTTGGGCAGCGCTCCGATCATCTTGGAGCGGCAGAGCGAAGCAGTATTGTATGGATCAATCCTGAAGCGGTTACTATTAACATTAATATTAATATTAATGTTCAGCAAGCCCAGCAGAGTGGAGAATCCGAAAAGCAGTGCAAGCAGTCCGTTGAGAAGCTGCAGTGTAGGGAGGACATGTTCGTTCAATCCCTTCATCACATCCATGACAGTCTCCAAGACATGAGACCCCGCAGCCAAATCCAAGAAACCCATCACAATCCACATCATAAATCCTATGCCTGTGCAAAACGCATAGATTACCATCGATGCCCACGCAGGGTTTAGCTTGAAAAACGCGCTTATACCATTCAGAATACGCACGACTAAATGCTTAAACTTTCTTTTCACAGAATCCGAATAATGAATGAGCACCCGGGCCTTTCGCACTGAAAGGGGAGGCTCAGGCTCTGCCATTGCCTGTGCCATGTATATAAGCTAGTATTATGAACTGCGCTCTAACAATGCCTGCAATTAWAACAGCCAAGAGAATACCCAAAACTTCTTCGTGCAGATCTCCGCGCTGATTGAATTTTTGGGAAAACTCAASTTGCCATCCCCKTTATGGTTGCAAATATTCGTTAAATTGAACCTCTAAGGAATTAGTCTGAGAATCAGATAAGTGCTTTATCTAAATCCTACGTGTAATTATAAGACTAAGTATGMGATAGTATTGGATGACTGTGTCAYATATCAACSTGAGCCGTGATTTCAATGTCGCCCTTATCCAGGACTGCTTTTGTGACGTCATTTCATAGAATCTTCCCGCCAGATTTTCAGGGGTACACTATACGGGAGTAGGGCCTGAATCCAGCCAGATTACTCTTACTCCAAAAACTATCCGTTGGTGAGAACAAACGAGTCAGGGAAGATTGCTCCTACTCCCGACTATACGTTGGTGAGAAGAAACGAGTCACAGTAAGTGCGTCAGTCTGATCATTGTCCATGACATCATCATGAATTTGCCACGGAATTTTTTCTTTTCAAAGAGAGAGATTGGGCAACGGCGGATAGTCTCGATAAAATCTATAATGAATTTTACGCGGATTTGAAGATTGCGTGGATATTATGCCCATTGACAAATACAAAAACCAGGGACCGGGAAATCAAGAGAAACTGGCAACCGGTAAATCGGGAGGCTTTGGCAAGCAGACGCTAAATTTCATTTGATTACCTTCGCAATTATAACACGACTCTTGATTTTCGTAAGGGATTGGACATCTTTTTGTCGTTGTGATATCATTTCCATTTTGGCTTGAATTCCGTCGTTGGCAATGTAGTTTGTCCCTTACTCAGATGTAATTGGCCTGGAACGAATTTATGATATCTTTGTCTTAACTCACTTTTTTTTCAATCACATATCTCATGGTTGCATCCCTTTAGGTGAGCCACTGGTTTGCAGATTCATCAATATTTCATACATACATCAACAATCTTTCAATCTCCATTAATGTTAGAGGGGTAATTCTAAGCTAAAGATCGGCTCTCCTTAGCTGTTCTTGAATTATAAGGCCTTAATTATGAGACACCGAATTTATACTCCAAGATGATATTCACTTTATTAGTCGCTGCCCTTCCCGCTGCAGCAGTGACTATAGTAATCTAGTTTTCATTTTTCCATTAGTCTGCCATGAAATTGAAGTGTCAGCAGTTTCATTTTTCTATTAGTTTATGTCATCTGAATTTTTCTTATAATATTTGAAAATTATATATATATATATATATATATAAATTTTGGTTAAAAATAAATATATTTAGATAATATTTAATTTAAATATATGTTAATTTTAAATATTTTTTAATAATAAATAATATTTGAAAATTATATATATAATATATATATTAATTTTGATTAAAAATAAATATATTTAGATAATATTTAATTTAAATATATCTTAATTTTAAAGTTATGTATTAAAAAATTTGAAATTTCACACTTTCCGATGATAAAATTTATATCTCAACAAATCAAATTTTAATATTTAATATATTTCTATTAAAATAATTTTTAATAATAAATAATGATATATGATTCTTCAATATGTTGGTTTTATTTTTGCATGATTCTCATTTTGCTTCATATCTTGATTGTAGGTATCTTGATTTTTCATAATGTTAAGAGGTTTTTTAGATAGTTGGCTTTTGCATCTATACATAATATTATTTTTATTGCAATAAAAAAATTATATCTTTAAGATATTTTTTTATTTCTTTGTATAGTATTTTTTTATGTGTAAATTTCATATCTCTCATATGTATAATTATAATTATATTTATATTTAATCACTATATAATGTTAAATTACTTTTATTTGTTATAAGTATTATAATTTTGTTTTCAAATATGATATGACTCTTATCTATATGGTAACATATTTACCATTATATTCTTTAAAAGCACATTTAGGTGAAATCAACCTATCAACAACAATCACGTAAAGCTTTTTTTGTTAAGTTATTAACTATTACAATGAGTTACAATTAAGGTAACTTCCTAATTCATTCAACTTGTTTAATCACCAATTTGTTAAGAGTGAGCTCACGAAGTTAGTGGAAGAAAAAGTGGAAATGAGGTATGTGTGTTCTCAGGAACGTGCATGTGTTCTTGATGCTAAAGGTTTGGCAAAGCCCAAACCTCCACTTAGCTTGCCACATAGGTTCACCGGAAGGAACAAGTGTGCATTCTTAGGAATGCATGTGCATTCTTAACACACACATGTTCCTTTGATATAGTGTTTTCTGATATAGCATTTTCAATGGGCCATGGGTGTGATTTGTGTCCATTTGCACACATCGTGCTCAAGATCTTGCCACTGTGTCCAAGTCGTCAAGATCTTGCATGCTTGATTTCTCTTCTTTTACTCCTAATTTAGTAATTTTTACTTTTATTCAATTAATTTAATATATTCTAAAAGAATCTAAATGATAGAAATTTGTAATCTTATAGAGAAATGTCATTTAGAAAATTTAGAGAGTGACCTCTCACATTGCCTAACATTTCCCCTTTAAAAACAAGTGTAAAGAATTTACAATAAATGTGATTATTTTATGGTTTTTTTATTTCTTAAAATATGTATTGATGCTTTTTGTATTTACACACGATGCCTTATTAAATTGCAACATATATTATAAAATGGAACCTGAAGACAATATAAGCCACCAACTAACAGACCAAGACAAAGAAAACTCCAACCCACCACAACCACCCAACATAAACACCCAAATTGATGAGGGGTTGGCCACTTTAAGAACACTTGTAAATCAATTAAGGGGCACAAGAGAAAAAAGTAGAGAGTCCTTGGCCACTTCATTGGACGTCATTGTCAGTTATATTGCAAGTGCCCAAGGTCAATTGACTTCTATTTCTAAATATAGGGAAACAATGCTTGAGGATTACAACACTGGATTGAATAGAAAGCAAGTTGGAGACTTTGGTATATCAAAACAACAATCAATGTCTATTTTTGTTGATCCTCGATCTTAACAACAACAACTCGTGACTAATAAACACATTTGCATTAATTAGTGCATCCTGTAATATTCCCGATATAAAAAGTATGCAGAACAAAAATAAAATGCTAGAAATGGAAGACGAACAACAACATAACCAGAATAACACCACAATAATACCAATATGATACCAAAATAACACCAGAGTGAACACTTTTATTACTGAGAGCAATGTTCACTTGCCTCTTCGAGGGGGCAACCTCTAGTCGAGCAGAGCTCTATTACAATAATATCCAAGACAAAAGTTCTCATACCCTCGAATCCTATTTATACTAAATATGTCTATCAAAAGAACCATATAGAGGAAGATCTTTCTAGAAGTGGAAGCTTCTATTAGGTCTTCTTATATTCGACTTATTATTCCTTATTGCTAGGCCTTATTAATATTGACCTTTATTACATCGGAATATATTATTCTACCTAAGTGAGGGGTTAGATCCCTAACATGTCCTCCCCCTTAAAAATAGCCTTGTTCTGAAGGCTTGAGATGTGGAAATTTTTGCAGAATGGTAGTGGGTTCCCAAGTGGCATCTGTTGGGGTTGTATCCTTCCACTAGACTAACACTTTCTTGATGGTTTGATGATGTAGGCAACGCTCACACTAGTCCATAACTGCTTCTGGCTGTAGCCAAATGGAGCCTTCTTCGTCCAACTCGGGAAGGTTGGTTTGAGTTTGGCACTTAGTTCCAATCACCTACTTTAAGTAGAAAACATGAAAAATAGGATGTAACTTAGAATGACTCGGAAAACATAACTAATAGGCTACCTGTCCCACACGCTTGAGAACCATATAAGGACCATAAAATTTGGGTGCTAGTTTCTGGAAATGGTCAGCCTTGAGGGAATTTTTCTTGTAAGGTTGCAGTCGAAGAAACACCCGATCCCCTTCTGCAAATTGACATTCAAAGCGACCTTGATCTGCTTGTTGCTTCGTGCAATTCTGGGCCGTGACCAAATTCTCTTTGAGGGTACGGAGAATAGCTTCACGAATTGTAAGCGTATGATCAATCGCCTGGACCTTCAAGACACCTGACAAATATGAGATAATTGAAGGTGGCTTTTGTCCATATACTGCTTCAAAAGGAGTCATGCAGGTAGTTGTATGGTATGAAGTGTTGTACCACCATTCAGCTAGCGGTAACCATTGAGCCCATTGATTTTTCTTTTATGAGGCCAAACACCTCAAATATGTTTCCAAACACTTGTTGACAACTTCAGTTTGGCCATCAATCTGGGGATGATAAGTTGTGTTGATATGCAATTGGGTTCCTTGCATCTTGAACAATTCTTGCCAAAAATTGTTGGTGAAAGTTGGGTCACGATCAAAAACAATAAAATGCAGCATGCCATAAAGCTTGAAGACCTAATCCATGAAAATTTGAGCCAAAGTGGATGTTGTAAATGGGTTTTGAAGAGCATAGAAATGAGCATACTTGGAAAGACGATCAACTACCACCATGATGATCGATTTATTGCATGATTTAGGTAAGCCTACAATAAAATCCATAGAGATATCTCACCAAATAGCAGGTGGAATCGGAAGCAGTTATAGTGTGCCAGGATATTTGACTATTTCTCCCTTGTTGCGTTGACACACATCACATTCAACCGCAAAATTACGAACATCATGTTTCATACCATCCCAGAAAAAAGAACGCTTGACCCTGTCATAGGTTTTGGTAAACCCGGAGTGCCCGACTGTGGGTGTAGCATGAAGCTCAGAAAGTACCGTGGATTTAAGTTTTGATTGTTTACTTAAATACAAATGGCCTTTGTATCGCAACTCATCATGGAGCCAAGAGTACCCTAGGAAAAATGGAGAATTGGAATGCAATTGTTGTATCAGATGTGAACTTTTGGGATCATGTAGCCATTCCTGGAGAACAGCTTGGAGCCAATCTGGTACAATGAAGGATAGAGAAAAAAGGGACCCTTCATCTTTAT
>JASDQU010503041.1:64967-79466 GCA_032191745.1 Picea mariana | reverse complement strand
TTCAGGCTTTGATGATCTATCTTAATTTGGAAGTGTTTCCCCCATAGATACGGGTGCCAAAGATATACGGCATGCAGAATAGCCAACATTTCCTTTTCATAGATTGATTTTTCCAAGTTTCGTTCAGACAATTGTTTGTTGGTAAAGGCCAAAGGCCGACCCTCTTGCATAAGGACAACACCAATTCCTTTCCCTGAAGCATCACATTCCAGGACAAAGGTATTTTTGAAATCAGTAAGGGTCAAGACTGGAGTGGTGCACATGACCATCTTCAAGGTTTGAAAATCCTAAGCAACTACTAGATTCCAAGTGAAAGAATTACTTTTAAGGAGTGCAGTGAGAGGTGTCGCAATCTTTCCATAATTCTTAACAAACTTGCAATAATAACTTGTTAAGCCTAGAAATCCACACAATATTTTGAGATTCTTTGGGTGAGGCCAGTCTTCCATAGCTTGAATATTTTTAGGATCCACTCTGATGCCTGCCTTGCCAACAAGATGACCCAAGTACTTGACTTCAAAGTCGCCAAAAGCACATTTATATTGTTTTAGGAAAAGCTGGTGCTGAGAGAGTATATGGAGAAATCGATCCACGTGAGCAAGATGGTCTATCCAGGTTTTTCTATAGATGAGGATATCATCAAAGAAAACTAATACAAAATGACGGAGAAGAGGACGGAAGACATGATTCATGAGGCTTTGGAAAGTGGAGGGAGCATTACACAAGCCAAAGGGCATGACCAAAAACTCATAGTGTCCCTCATGAGTTCTAAAGGAAGTCTTAGGAATGTCTACCTCTTTCATATGGATCCGGTGGTAGCTAGAACAAAGATCAAGTTTAGTAAAGAACTGGACGCCACTCAATTCATCCAAGAGGTCATCAATGACAGGAATGGGAAATTTATCTTTAATGGTGAGTTTGTTGAGGGCACAGAAGCCAAGACACATGAGCCAAGAACCTTATTTCTTAAGTACCATGACCATTGGAGAAGAGTAGGGGCTCGTACTAGAGCGAATAACACCTGCGTTAAGCAGTTTTTGAACCATTTTCTCAATTTCATTTTTTTGGGAAAAGGGGTGACGATAGGGATGGATATTGGGAGGAAGGCTTCTGGGGACAAGGGGAATGGAATGATCATGAACACCACGGGAAGGAGGGAGTCCTTGGGGAGTGTAAAAAAACACTTGATGTTTAGAGAGGATGGATTGGAGGTCCTGCGGCACAAAGGGTGTCTTAGTTTCTTGTATGGCATGGAGTTGGGCAATAACGCCTGAATGACATTTTTTGTGAATATTTTCCATACAATGGTAACTAATGATCTCAGGGGAACTGATGATGATGCCTTGAAACTTATATCATTGTCCCTCCTGGTCGAATTGCATGGATAATTCCTTAAAATCCATGAGTATGGGACCCAAATTCCTTAGCCAGTCTGCACCCAACACAATGTCACAACCGCCCATGTTGATAGAAAACATATGATATTTCAGGTGGTAGTCACCAATTTGGAGACACACATTTTCACAATGCCCTCTACATTTCATGGACCCGCCATTGACAATCATGATTTGGAAATTATTGACTGCCCGGATATAGAAATTAGTCTCTTGGGAAATGCGGCGATGAATAAAATTATGGGTGCTTCCACTATCAACAAGAATGATGACCTTCCTATGCTTCATGTAGCCATTTAGCTTGAGGGTTTGGGGAGCATAGAATCCAGTAAGTGCATTTAGGAAAATGACTGGTTCAACATCGGGAGGGTCTGAGGGAGGGGTTATTTCAATGGGTTCAGGTGACACAGACACAAGGGGAGCTTCAACATCCTCTTTCGAAACATCCTCCGAGATGGCCATAAAAATCTTTTTGTTCCTTACACTTGTGTCCCAGAAAATATTTTTCATCACAATTATAACAAAGGCATTTGAGTTGTCTTTCAACCATTTCATCCCTCGTCAATTTTTGGATCTTTAGTGGAGTAGAAGGAGGAGTGGGATTGACTAGTTTAGTGTGAGGAATAAAGGAGGGTTTCCGGTTTTGAGAAGAAATAACCTATTGTTCTTCCCTAGATATTTTAGTAGCCTCCACCCAACTATGAGGCCGAGCCATGAGGACATGGGAACGAATCTCATTCTTGAGGCCACTGATAAAAAATTCTTAGAAAAAAGCATCAGACATGCCCTCTGTACGAAAATCCAGTCACTCAAAAAAAGCTATAAAGTCTTCCACTGTGCCAGATTGTTTCAACTTTTTCAAATTCCCTAAATGGTTGGTGTCAGTGTCAAAGCATTCATAAATCTCTACCACAAAGTGTGTCCAAGCAATACACCCTTGACGAGCAGTTTTTCTCCATTGCCACCATTGCCAACGTTCTTGATCTAGATGGAGAACACCTTACCGGAGTTTGGCCAAGTCACTTGTAATGTCGTACAAAGAGAAATAATGTTCCATTTGAGTTACCCAACCGATGGGATTTGAGCCATCAAATTTGGTCACATCCACACGTGGAAGGCATAGGTCACGCTAAAAGTGATGGGGTGGAAAATTATGGGAATGAGAGGAAGTTTCAGCTTTGGTATGCAAATGTGGGTCAAATAAAGGAGGATATGCAGGGATATGCAGCTTGGTGCAATTCATCGAAGTGACAGATTCAAGATGGGTAGTCATGTCTTGTTTGAGGTCTACTTTGAATTCCTCGAATGAGGCGGCAGTGGAGGAATGCATTTTTTATTGATGGTGGAAATATTGGCACATTTGTCTCACTTCTTGTTGGGTCTCTATGAAATTAGATTGCAAGGTATTGAAGAGATCTTCCAAGTCTTGGCTACGGGTATGGGCCATGATGACGAGGGAACCGAAAAGGGGCGGATGGGGTCAAAACATTTGTTGAAAAATGATAGGTATGACTGTGATAAGGGTGAAGAGATAAATCCAATGGAATAGGTCTCAAATAATGATGCAACAAAATCCAGACTCTTAGTGACGAAATGCCCAAATGATTAACCAGGAAGAAATGTGTAGTGATTTGGCAACTCGAACACAATTGCGCGGAAGTAGATCTTGTCTGTTTTAATTTTTGTTTCTGTCCCCAAGGGTTAGGTATTCAAGGGTTCTACAGACAAGGGTTTTCCCTGTACTATAACTCTTTGATATACGTGCAGGGTCCAACAGTAGTACTTGGCCCAATATCTCAGGGAACCAACTAAGGAGGCTAAACTGTGTCCTTATCCATACTACCTGACCACCCAGGTACTAGAGAGTATCTTCCTGAGTGTTGTTCTCAGTGGCACTATAGCAGTCAGATGACCAATTGGTTTATTTAAAAAGCGATTCAGGAAATCTAGTTTGACATGTATACAGATGTTGTTTGATGTGCTACCACTCGAAGGGGTACCAACAGGGGTTACAAGGGTGGCCAACAGATGTGTTCTTAAGTACCACTTGTATTTCCTACATGTATGAATCCTTGGCCGTGACTTTATGTGCGTAATGAAATATCTATGTAGATTAAAGACGTCGGAATACATCTCTACCCTGAAAAAAGTTAACCCACAAATTTCTGCCGAGGAAAGTGCTTTGATACCACTTGTAATATTCCAGATATAAAAAGTATGTAGAACAGAAATAAAATGCTATAAATGGAAAATGAACAACAATATAACCATAATAACACCACAATAATACCAATATGATACCAAAATAACACCAAAATGATCACTTTGATTACTAAGAGCAATGCTCACTTGCCTCTTCGAGGGGGAAACCTCCAATCGAGCAGAACTCTATTACAATAATATCCAATACAAAAGTTCTCATACCCTCGACTCCTATTTCTACTAAATATGTCTATCAAAAGAACCATCTAGAGGAAGATCCTTCTAGAAGCAAAAGATTTTATTAGGTCTTCTTACATTCGACTTATTCTTCCTTATTGCTAGGCCTTATTAATATTGACCTTTCTTACATTGGAATATATTATTCTACCCAAGTGAGGGGTTAGGTCCCTAACACATCCACCCAAAAATTAGTGAAAACTGGATGGCTAGGTGGTACATGGTATTTGATAAACCTCCCCGCAATAACAGGGAGGTGCCTTTATATTTTTTGTGAAAATTATCAGCCAAATTTATTTTGAGTCAGCATGTCAACTATTTCAACATCAATGACTTCTAGGGGTGGGTCGAGGGTCTGCACAGGACCGAGAGCATGCTAGGCATGATCCCATGCTAGGTCCTCGTCCCCCCAAGTGAAGGTGTGACCCCCCTGGCCAGTATCCTCCTATTGTAGAGATATTGTAGCATGTATAGGCCTATATCATCATTGACTTGGAACCTAGTGCAACATGGTAGTTTTGTTGCACTATATTTGAAGGAGGTGCCTACTCGTGACAATGATAGAGGGGTAGAAGGCTGAAGCTTCACCCCATATAGCAAAGTGGAGTGAGAATAGGGAATATGAACATATCAATCATCCATGGTGTAATGTACCCAGCCACCCATAGGATGGGTACGCTACTTCAAGCCCGCTATCGAAGTAATTTCAAATTTTGGTAAATTTTTAATTAATAAAGATGCATGAAATTTCACATGCATAGATCAAGATTTGTTCTACAACATAAAAGAAATGAACCATATGTTATGCACGACAATAGCTAGCAAGCATGCATATTATAGAGATGAATTTCATAGATAAATAAATACACAGTGGGAATAAATATATAGGTAAATGAAACCATGGTAGAGAGAGCACATATCTTTAATGAAATGAATCACCAATTGGTTGCAGACCAAGGACGTTCCACTCAACCATAGATATTGTTGTTCCAAGTCTCAATAGAAATTTCACCCTCGAGCCAGGGCTATTAGTCCACAAGGACAGTTCCAAAGTGTCACTCAAATTCCCAAACCAGTCAACACTCAGGATCTCACAAGATTCTCAGCACACACAACAATCCAAAGTACACCAGCTCTCTTCTACCCACCTTGCACAACCAGAGAAAATGGACCCCCTTCTCTGCCACGCAGCCCCTCAGGTTGTCCACCTCTTCCCAGGGCTCCAGTGCATCTGGTCAAGAATCTCCATGCTAGGACCCTTGGGATTTGTATTTGTGGGAAAAAATTAACACATGCCAGTGCATCTCAAACATCCAGGAATTCATTCATGGCTAGCATACACCAGCAGTCATTACTGCCAACCAAACCATGGCTCCTCTCCACAATTTGTTTTTCTCTCCCCATCCAAGATCAAAATGAATGAATAATGAAAATTGGGTGAATGAATGAATGGGTGAAGAATAAGCCCCCAAACAACCCACAAGATAGGTTTATATATTTACTTTCAAATCAAGAACCACATGGCCTTCCCCAAGAAGCTCATGTAACCACTCCTCTCCATTAAAAAAATTATGGGAAAATAAAATATAAAATAGATACTTATCACCTCAAGCCCCCTCTCTTGTGGAATCACAGCCCCTATAACTCGTCTCATTGTCCGTCTAGCAACCAATGATGTATTTATTATCAATAATGATCAAAACATTACATTTCCTAGACACAATAGCCTCTTTTAATTGTTTGGGTACTTTTTCCTTTCATACATTAACAAAACACATTATTTAATACGAGACTTAAAAACCCAGGGTATTACATCCCCCCCTATTTTGTCACTGTTCTTAGTGCATATACAAAACAAAAAACAAAATTTCCAAATTTATTCAAAAAGTTGTGGGTACTCTGCCCACATGGCAATTTCATGCTCCTAAGTAGCATATTCAGGACCATAGCATGTCCACTGGAATTTTACCAGCTCTATAACTCGATTTCAAAGCATTTTGACTTTTCTATCCAATATTCGCATTGACTAGACCTAGAAGTCTCCCTCTACCTCTACCTGAATCAAATTCCAATCAATCACATGGTGAGGATCATGTACATATTTTTTTAGAAAAGAGACATGAAATACATTATGCACATTCATGGAAGTAGGCAATGCAAGCATGTATGCAACTGGCCCTATTCTATCCAATATCTCAAATAGACCACAGAATCTGGCTACTAGCTTTATACAACTACCCAACTTCAAAGAGCTCTTCTTGGGATTCACTTTTAATGTAAAATGCTCCCCCACTTTAAATCCTCTAGCTGTCTTGTTCTTATCTGCATAAATTTTATGCCTATCTTGAGCTTAAATTCTTCTTAATTCTAACCATCTGGTCTTCCATATCCTTGAGTAATTTTGGCCCAAGTACCACTCTATTTGTTGGGTTGTCCCAAATCACTAGAGTATTTCATTTCCTACCATACAAAGACTCAAATGGTATCATTTTCAATGTAGAATAATTTCTTCTCACCACACTTATGTCCCTTACTGTACTTGTTGTCACAATTAAAGCATAAACCTCTTTCTTTTCTTTCCTTCAATTTTTGAGGTGTCAACCTTGTAGGTTGAGGTGTTTTAGAAGAAGGAGCATTGTTGTCTCTATAGATGTTAGGATTGGTCCTTCTAGTAGCCATAGTCATACTTTTACTTTCAACATTTCTTGCCACCTTAAATGCATTCTCCAATGATTTGGGTTCCCAAAGGCGAACCTCATGTTGAATGTTATCCTTTAAAGTTTCTATGAATACATCAATCAAGTGCTCATCTGGAATATCTGTTACCTTTATATTCAATCTTTGGAAGTTCTCAATGTGCTCGGTAACTGAACCCTTTTGCTTGAGATTTATCAATTGTCTAAAGAAGGTATTGCTCCTTGTATCCTCATAGTGTGCTATCATTTCTTCCATGAAAATTGTCCAAGTGGCGAGTGATTTGCGAGAACAAATCCATCGATACCATACAAATTTATTGGGTTCTAAATATAAAGAAGTAATTTGTACCTTTTGTGTATGTGGCACATTATGTAGATCAAAGAATTGCTCCATCTGAAGTATCCATGTGATTTGGTCCTTGCCATCAAACTTCCTCATATCGATCTTAGGAACGTGGTTGGTCTTCAACCCAAAGTTGGAGTTTCTCCATTCTTGATTCACCTTCCTTGTCTCCTCATCATGAATTTCATGGAATGCATTTTCACTTTCAGGTGTCTTCTCTGTTACAAAATTTTTCAATACTTCCATGATCTCCTCTTTTAAACCATCCATCTTAGTATTTATTGCCTCCAACTTAGCTTCCATCTCTTCTAGTTCATCTTTTGTTACTATCTTCTTTTATAAATCATTTATGTCCCTACACATTCCTTCACCTTCATCAAGAGTCCAAGTAGGATTGTCTGGAGGCTTATTTGGTGTAGAAGTTCCCTTTTTGGGTGGCATGTTGGCCAAGTATCACTTTTTAACCTTGATTTTGAGGTGGTTCTGCTAGACAATCTTTATTCTGTAGTATCTTCCAAGTTTCGGCCCTTCTAGGTATGAAACTTTAATTTATGTAGTTCTGTGATATTTCTTCTCTGCAATTCCACAGGTATGATCAAAATTGGATGTGCCAAGTGGAATTTACAGTAACTTCCCCACAACTTGTCGATTTTTGGCCTTTCCAGGAGATCTCACTTGTATAGAGTTCCCCGCACAAAATAATTGATATAAAATTATGAAAATCATACCAGAAATACTACAGACTATCCACTATCCAATGAAACTGGTCTCATTCAATTTGGATACTCTAGGAAGAAGTTATGATTGTTTTACCTGGATTACATTCTTGACACTAGTCAATAGGACTAGTCAGATACCCTATCTTCCACAGGGTGTATCTACAAATGTAATATGACCCAGAAGATGCAATTTTTACCACAGATACCTTACTGATTTCTGTGAATATCCCCCAGATTTCAAGGTCTAAAACATTATATAAAAAAATTTATAGCAAAAATTCCGCAATGACGCAGTTTAGGATGATTCCAGAACCCTATCTTGCGTAGGTTGTATCTCCGAAAGTATAAGGCCTCAGAAGATGAAATTTTAACCCAACGTACCTTGATCTGTCTAATAAATATCCTCCAAGTCGTTTCTTTTGAAACATTGTAGAAAAAAATTTATAGCGAAAATTCCAAGGTGTCACAGATGTAGCAGCGAAACCCCAAGACCTTGAGCTCTGATACCATATGTTAAGAACCAAATATCAATATAGCATAGAAAAACCTCAGAATAAGTACTCAACACCTTGAAAAAGAGATAATGTCAGATAATAAGCCTCTTCGAGGGGGAAACCTCCTTTTACCCCACATAGATGTTCAAGTACAAGATGATTCCAAATGAAAATGTCTCCTTGGTATATATATAGGAGACTAGGATGTATAATTACAACTAATGGAATAAACCTGACATAAATAAAACAACATTACTAATGTAATATGCCTCAATTAAGGGGTAATGAGACAATATTAGGGCTTAACACTTTATACTCGTTATTATAGGCAAACTCAACCAAGTGCAAGTATTCTTCCCACTTAGATGGCTTATCCATCACATACATTCTCAAGATGTCTTCAATTACTTGGTTGACTCTCTATGTATCCCCATGTGACTGTTGATGGTATGTTGTCCTAAAGTTTAGATTTGTACCAAATCATTTAAACAATTCCCTCCAAAAATTTGAAGTAAACTTTGTGTCTCTGTCTCAGACAATTGTCTTAGGTATCCCATGCAACCTACCGATCTCCCTCATGTAAATTTATGAAATATTAGTTGTTGTATGAGTCATTTTTACAGGAACAAAAAACGAATCATTTGTCAATTTATCAACCACTACCATGATTGAATCATGTTGTCTTGTTGTCCTGAGAAATTTCGTTATAAAATCAATGGTTACCACTTCCCATTTCTTCTCTGGAATCGGTAATGGTTGTAACAGACCCGCTGGATGCCTATGATCATCCTGCACTCTCTTACATTCCATACATCTGGAAATGTAATCAACAACATATTTTTTATTCCTTGGCCAAAATAATTGTCTTCTTAGTGTTGCAATTTTTTTCTGGTAACCGGGATGTCCGACATATGGAACATTATGCATTTCTTTTAATACCAAGTTCCTAAGTTCTTCGGAACTAGGAACATAAATTATATTTGTATGCATGAGTAATGCATCTTCCTTCATCTCATATTCTTTAAGTTTTTGTTGTACATTTTCGTATTGTAAGATTTCCTTTACTTGTAGGTAATGTTGATCTGTGACAACAACATCTAAAATTATGCTCTTTAAATCTAACTGATGCATACTAAAAGCTGTAGCATGCATGAGATGTACTCTTCTAGTAAGTGCATCGACAACTTGATTTTCTTTTCCTTTGATATGCTTGATGAAAAAATTGTATTCACTAAAAAATTCGAGCCATATCGTCTACCTAGCATTTCAAGTTGGTTGTTCAAAAAAATATTTCAGACCACTATGGTATGTTCTTAATTCAAACCTCTTCCCCATGAGATAATTCCTCCGCATCTTCAAAGCGTGAACAATGGAAACAAGTTCCAAGTCATGTGTGGCATAGTTTCTCTCATGCTCTTTAAGCTTTTTGGACTCATAACCAATGACATGTCCATTTTGAGTGAGGACTCCACCAAGTCCTTCCTTTCATGCATTTGTACATACCACAAAACTTTCATTTGGGTCAACAATATTTAAAACGGGAGAATTAGTAAGTAATTCTTTCAATAGATTAAATTTCTCTTCACACTTTATTGTCCATTCAAATTTAATTCCCTTCTTTTGCAAAGAAGTGGAGTGATGGGAAATCTTAGAGAACCCTACTGTAAATTTTCTGTAGTAACCAACTAACCCCATAAAAGATCTAATTTCTAAAACATTCTTAGGTGTTAACCATCCTTTAATGGCTTCAATATTCTCTGGATCCATTTCTATACCTTGTTATGAAACAATGTGTCCCAAGTAATGGATCTGTTCTTGGTAAAAAAAACACTTACTAAGCTTGGAATACAATTGATGTTTCCTCAACACTTGCAATACCAATCTTAGGTGATGTTCATGCTCTTCCTCTGACTTAAAATAAACAAGTATGTCATCCAGGAATACTATGACAAACTTATCCAAATAATTTATGAATATGCCATTCACTAAGCACTTAAAGACAGTTGGTGCATTGGACAGTCCAAATGGCACCACTAAAAATTCATAATTCCCATACCCGGTTCTAAAGGCTCTCTTATGGATGTCTTCTTCCTTGATTCTTACCTAATGGTATCCCGATCTCAAGTCTATCTTTGAAAATATCTTTGCCCCTCTTAGTTGATCAAAGAGGTCATCAATTATGGGTAGAGGGTACTTGTTCTTTAGAATGGATTTATTCATCTGTCGAAAGTCAATACACAGCCTCAAAGTTCCATCCTTCTTTTTGACAAAGAGTATTGGTGCTCTCCAAGGTGAAACACTTGGACGTATGTACCCTTTCTTCAACATTTCTTCCGACCGCATTTTTAATTCTTTTAATTCTGGTGTACTCATTATGTAAGGTGTTTTTAATACCGAGGCAGCTCTTGGCACTAAATCAATATAGAGATATATCTCCCTCTTTGGTGGAAACCCAGGTATTTCTTGGAATACATCTTCAAATTTTTGTAGTACCGAAAATTCTTCAAGGCTTGGCCCCTTTCTATTTTATGGTTCCTCCACATGGGATGCATACAATTGACATCATTTTCTGAAACATCTCTTCAGTTGTAAGGCTGAAATCTCCCTTATAGAGATGGGTCTTGGAACTCCTTTCATAATGCTTTTTTCTTCTTCTTCATCAAGACATGTAAATGTCTTTTTATGACAATATAGGACAACATGATGTTTGTCCAATCAATCCATTCTAGTTAAAATATCATAAGACCCCAATGATATAATATTTAGATCAAAATTAGTATTCACACCATTAAGACTTATGGAACAACCTTTGACCATATCATGGATTCTTCTTTTGGTCCCAGTGGCTAGTTGAACCAAACTTGATTTATCAATATTGTGTTTCTCCAAATGTAATCTATCCACTATTTTAGGATCAATGTAACAATGAATTTCTCCTGAATCAACTAAAATAGAAATAGGTAGATTAATGATTTTACCTTCCACCTTGATCACATTGGATTGGCATTCTTCTTGTCGGTCATCTAAGGATTCATATATTGTTCCCATGTCTTCTACTCTTGTATCCTCTTGGATGTTGTGCATGGTCTTCACTTTGTCCTTTCTATGAGGGAAATCCTTGTGCATGTGATCTTCTTTTCATCCCCAATGTTGGATTGGTGGTCCTCCCCTTTTTCCCAAGGATTCTTCTCTCTTGGATTCATCCTTAGCATACTGGTTGGTATGATTTTTATTTGGGCTATTTCTACTGAAAGAAGGTTTGAATCCTTTCTTTCTATTATCAGACTTCTCCTTCTTCTTATCCTTCCAATATTTATGCAAAGACTCTCTACCCTTTCCTTGCTCATATATGTGTGTATCCTTCTTGATGGTCTCAATCAAATTCCTAGGTTCATCATATTGAATCTTCTCTTTATAAAATGATGGCAGTCCACTCAAAAACATTTGTACTTTCACCTTTTCATTTTTTATAAACCCTACATACTTTAGCAGCCTCATGAACTTATTTTCATACTCTTCCATGGTCATGCTTCCCATCCTAAGTTCAAAGAAATCCTGCATTTTCTTGTCACATAAGTTCTCTTAAAGGTACTCCTTCTGAAAATATGTCTTGAACTGCTTCCAAGTGATCCTACTCTGATTAATGTTCTCAACTTGCTTCAGTTGATCCCACCACATAACAACTTTCCCATGTAAGTGGTATGTGGAAATTATGGCTTCTAGGTTTGATGAGTAGTTATGAAATTGAAAATGCCTCCTAAGTCCAAGAAACCATGGCTTAGCATCATCTTCCCTTTCTCTTTCACCATCAAAGGATGTTGGCTTAATCTTCCTCAACTCCCCTTGCAAACTATCAAATTCATCTCTTCTTCTTTAGTGCCTAATAGGAGACACCTATGGACTACTTATGGAATCTTCAGATGCATAAAATTTCCTTCCTGAGTAGGGATTTGAGTGATTTCTATGAGTTCTATTAGCACTTCTTGAATAACCAACTCTTCTGGGGTCATATCTTCATTCATGACATCTTCCCTCTTTCTCTTGTTTTGAGTTTGATCCATTCTTTTTTTACCTCTGCAAATGATTTAAGCTTTGAATCACTTGATAATTTATCTAATTTTGATCTCTTATCATTCTCTCATTGTTTTCTTTGTAACTCTGCACTTCTATTTTCAATCTTCTCACAGTCTTTATCAATGTTTCTTGCTTCGCTCTGGCCTAGTGTTCATTTATTTTCTGTCTCTAGATTACCAACACTGATATTTTGACTTTTGCCATCTTTATCATGGATGGAATCTCCCTCTCCTTATTCAATTTCTTGAATATGTATTCTTATACTGAACTGATATGTTTACACCCCCTAATTCTGCAAAATGTGCAAGCAACCATTTTGTTAGAATTATGCATATTATAAAAAACCAATTTCAAACAATGCTACACGTCCTTTTTATTCTCAATTCATGAATATTATATTATCATTCTCCATATTATAACAATTCCATGTTTTCCTCCTCTGAATCATATTTCCAATGATTGTAATTTTTCCCCAATTCAATATCTGTGTTGAAATTTATGGCTTCCCGAAAAAAATCACTTTCAACACCTTTTCTTTTGTTTTGCAATAGGATCTTGTCGAAATATTCCACAACTCCTTTAAATGGTACATAATTTGAATTCTTCATAGGCACTTCCTTCAATCCACTTTCCCTGTGAGCACGACTCAAAAATTGGGCTTATTCACTCTTTAGTGCCTTCCTCTATATTCTTCTACACAGGAGCTTGTTCAAACACAATGTCTAGGGGATTGGTTACTACTAGGCCCTTCACCCCTCTAATTGACCCCTTTACCTTATCATGAGACCAGTGTTAGGACCCATTCCTTTGGACTTCGGCCTTCTTCTATTCTCCCATTTCAATATTCCAACTTCTCCTGAAGTAAACTTCATCGAAACCCAAGTTCTATTAGCTCCACTAGTAGATCAAATGGCCACGAGAACTCCTAGAGGTTCTTAGATCAAAGAACTGCGTGAATTCACTACTCTGGGACTCTGGAACATTACAACTCTCGAGTAGTTCAACTTCCCTGAAGTGATACCTTCTGAAGCGGTCATAAATTGATGATGACCACTTACTATCGATTAACACCTCTGTTTACGCTATCCTTCCACTAGTTGATCCAATGGCCATGACTTAATCAATCATCAATATGTATGGTCCTTATTCATTTTGAGACTTCGACGCTCCGAGACTCTAGGATATTACAATTCCTAAGTCGTTCAACTCTGCCGGAATGATATCAGTCGAAGTGCTTACATCATCCTTCCACTACTTGATCTAACAGTTGAGAAAGGTCCCGAAGGGATCTTACATCGATGGTCTGTGTGAATTCAAGACTTCAGTCTTTGTCACTTTCGCTAGTAGAGATGTTGGACACCCCCGGAGTCCATACTCCCGGAGATGACATGGCATGCTGATGTCACCTATGGTGACGTGGACCCATGGAATGTGTGCCACATGTCACTAAAAAATGAATAGGTTATGGTCCAAAAGGTGCTAAATATGGGTGACACGTGTCCCACATGGTACCTTGGCCACATGGCATAAGACATGTCATCAATCGAATATATAGTCCACCATATTTGCTCCAGATCTGATGAACTACAATACTCCCGAATTCTTCCCTCGATCTAACGATTGAGGGGATTTCAGAACTTCGACACTCTGAGACTCCAAGTTATAGCAGTTCTAAATGGTTTGATTCTCTCAGAGATAACCTCTCGAAGTGGTCAACGCCAGATGACCCTGACCAACGAATTAGATTTCACTCAAGCCTCCTATCATATTGGATGGTCGGCGGGACTTTGTGACTTCAAACTTTTTTTTATGCTTCTTTCCTGTCTCCCACAATCACCGAAGCGACGTAGTTCCAAATTTTTCCATCTCCTTTTTGTATTTTATAAATGGTTGTGATCTCTCCTGAGATCCAAAAGGGATGGCCATGACTCTACTATCCTTCACAAAGGATTTCTTTCTGCACGATGCTCTAGCTTTTGTGCGATCTTTGCAGTGCTATCTTTCCTGAGCTTTAATATTGCAAGGACATATCCATTTTTAAGGACAATACCATAATACCCTATCCATAGTTTTGGCCCATACCAGTCCATTGTTTCAACTTGAATCTATGATACTAATTTCTAACGTACCCAGCCACCCACAAGCTGGGCATGCTACTTCAACCCTACTATCGAATTAATTTCGAATTCTGGTAAATTTTTAATTAATAAAGATGCATGAAATTTCACATGCATAGATCAAGATTCATACTACAACATAAAAGAAATTAACCATATGTCATGCACAACAATAACCAGCAAGCATGCATATTATAGAGATGAATTTCATAGATAGATAGAT
>JASDQU010503041.1:24956-43173 GCA_032191745.1 Picea mariana | reverse complement strand
CAGAGATAAGGAGAGCTTTCACAAGTAAGTATATCATCCTTCTTCTCTTGTCCATTCAACACTTTAGAACTAGGGAAAGAGTAGTATTCTGTCACGGTTTGTTCCAGATCCGGGTGGATCTGTGGAGATTGGTCTGTGTCCGCACTCACGAATTTATCCTTGAACAATAACACTTGTATTATATGGATAAAAAGGATTATATTGCTCTATTACTGATTCACCCCCCCTCTCAGTAATCCAACAATTGGATGATTAATGAAGGGAAGGCGGTGGATAATGAAGGGGAAGGAATATAAGGCAAGGGAGAGCACTCGGGAAGGGGGATATTTTGGGTGGAAGAATATTTTCATAGTGGGAGAGGGTGAGAAAAGTTGGAGAAAGCAAGGAACAGTTTGGGGACTGCATCTATTTTACTGGTTTTACTTGCAACTTGCTTGAGGACTCTTACAGGGGCACATGTTGTTGGGAATTTTGGGCTCAGGGGCTAGGAAACCTGGGGCTAGGGAGCCGGATAGGTTGTTCCTAGCTAGCTGGGAGGTTAATCAGTTTAGGCAGAGCTTCAGAACAACATCATTTTGAGGTAGATACGTTTTATTATCATCATTATTTCGTTGATTTTCATTATTGTTATGTTGTTCATTGTTGTTGATGTTCATTATTATTATACTGAACAAGTTGTTCATTATCATGCTGCTCATTTTTAACTCTGATGAACATTGTTATTATGTTGAATAGTGAATATAGAAGAAATTATGATAGCATTTCTATATCTAGATTTATGTTTTATAAGGCTTTGTATGGACAGGCCTTACATAGGGTCCATGTCACCTTCGACGATGTCATCAGGTCCTACCACATTCACTTTTTTTTTTTCGAGACTTCGGGTTTCGGGAGTTTGTGCATCAAGACATCTCGCTTTTCTTGGTAGTCAAAATCGCGAAAGGTTTCTAGGATAACTCTCCTGCACCTTCTCTAGATCTAACGGTCATGAGGGATTTCCTTTCCTCCCGAATAGATTCAATGGCTCCAACACTTCATGTGTTGAGCTCTCTCTCTCTCTCTCTCTCTGGCCAAATACCACACCGACTGCGTTTTTTTTTTTTTAATTAATAATACCGCTACACCTCTTGAGCTTTGTAACACGGCCAAGCAACCCCTTGGCACTCAGAAATAATATAAGGTTCGAAATTAGTCCTTCCAGACCCAATTTTTACTTGAAACTTCGGGTCCAATGACCCCTTATCTGGCCCATTCAGACTCGGCATTGAAAACCATGGCTCTTATAGCAAAATGTAACATCCCCGGCCCACCAAAGACCGAGCAATGCTACTGCGGATTAACACTTATATACTATGCATTTAAATGAAGATAAATGACTTTACATAGAGTAAGTACATAATTACTGCTAACATACATCATCAAGAAACATTAATAATAATTCATGTGCACAACATAATACACGATAACATATAATTAAGCACAAGCTGATACTTATATTTTGGAATGATGGTAACACCATCAACTGCATCCAGACCTTCCACGAACCTCCCAGCCTTAGATCGTGTTGCTCATCACTCTCAGTAGTAGGTCACCCCCGAGCTAGGACTAAGCTCCACCGGGACAGGGAATCCTAGGCTAGGCAAGGTCAACGGGAATACACATAATTACAGAGGAAAGATTCTCTCCCAGGAGTCACTTATGCCCACTGCACACAGACCCTCGTTCCCCACATGCCTGTCCCACCCCAGGAGTATACACCTTCACTTTCACCCAGACAGTCCTTCGGTTGTTAACCTCCCTTTCCTTAGGCTTCAACAACAGACTGGACCAGAAGTCTCTGAGCTCTGCGGCAACTACCGGACCCCTTCCAGGAGTTCTCACTTCCTCCGCGCACTCTCTCACCTGGAGAGAGTTTCTCATAGGTCTGGAAACCTGTTCTTTTGACCAATTCCAGCACAGTGAGGTCACAACAACAAGGCTCAACAATGCACAGTCAATGGAAACAACCTCACACAGTCAAGAACTGCGCGGCCACAACAACCCACTAGGATGGCACAACACGACTCAGGCAATTTCAGGTTTCTCAACCATGCAACACAGGACGGATTCACAGTTCTGGTTTCAGGGATGTGTGAGGGTGTACAAAGATCCCACATAGAGACTTCACGGTTCAGGTAAAGGATCCCCAGAACAAACAACAAAACAGAGGTCAATCAGGGACATCTGCCCATTCAAATGGAAGATGGAGAATGGGAGATTGAACCCCCAACACGGTTCATTTTCTAGGTTAAATTGCATGTGTCTGGGTTGACACATGTCACCCATGAAGCACGCTCCTCCTGACTTGGAAGTCACTTGTCCTCCCAAGGAATCAAGATAAAACATAATTCACATGGCTTTGGAATAATAATAAAATATTATTTTTAAGGACTTAAGCTCCTAAGATTTTCCTTTCTCCCAACCTTTCAGCCCCCTCTCCCTTACCCAATCTTTGTGGAAGCTTAGTCCCCCATCACTCATTCATTGTTGTCGGTCCACACGCAGAGATGTTTTTATATTAATAATGTGCATCATTATATGTACAAAATCAGTCTCTTGGCCTTCAGCACTTAGGCTCTCTGGCCTAATAAATGCATAAGCCCCACCAGCTTATATTAACTTGGCTCACCAGCCTATAAAACATAATTACAATTCATAATGAAATTGGGGCACGTCCTTGGGGTATTACATCGTATAACACTTGTTTGATATGACAAGCATTGATGAGTTACCTTGGTTGGATGAATTGAATTGTAACACAACCCATAGTCATTGATAACATTAGGGGATGGTGGCATGGGAGAAATCCCCATTTTCCATGAGGAATCTTGATTTTAGCGAGGTGGCATATTTTCTCCAAACATCTGCTTCATTATTTAACTCTCTTCGAAGGTGGAAGAGCTTTACCCTATCAAACTGAGAGAAGATCCACCCGATTCTCTCAACGATGCCCTAAAGTTTGACCCCTTTAAGATTATATTGATTCATGGTTGCCCTTATAATGATCATAGAGTCCCTGAAAACCATTAATTCCATGATTCCTAGAGTTCTTCTATTGTGAGATCACGCCATAACTCGACCAAGTTATTTGACACTTCCCCTAACCCAAGCATAATGTTTTGTATTTTACCCATGGGATGATGAAGATTTTTAAATGTAAATTGAATAGGAGCATGCAAAACAAATTAAACTTGCATTGGAGAGTTGCTATTATTAGTGAATCTGGTTGGCTTGTTTCCTCTTTTTAAAAGGATTGTGATAATATGTTTATAATAATAATAATAATAATAATAATATATTTTTAAGGTCATAGCCAAGCGAGAAACCAATTGATGTATGGGACCTCCTTGTTTTGGACAAAGGACCCCCTCCAAGCAACAATTTGACTCCTAAAGTCTAAAAAAGTATACATACCCCACCTTTCTGAATTTGAACCTATAAATATTTTAATAATTAAAATATATACTTCTATATCTAATTGAGTGTCTTTTACTACTAATTATTTTCTAATTCAATGCGCTTTATTATTAATTATTTACTAAATGTAATTTGATCAAATTAAATACTTAGGTATACACTACATCTTAAAAGTTTGTGAATCAATGCATACTCAAATCTTAAAGTTGTTTTGTTTGTACATTTAAATCTTAAAGTTGTTTTGTTTCTTCATCCTCGTATATTTTTAATTATACCTTGTACTTATTTTTTTAAGTTTGTGTTGAACTATGATTTTGCAAAGCTTTATCATAATAATGTTAGGTGTGAGCTCATCCATATGTCAAAATTGTGCATTTCCTTTATTTTCTCAAAGGAAGCCAAAGGTAAGAGTGGGAATCAAATTGCGCATCAAACAAGTAACAAACAAATACCCACAGTATAAAACAAACAATTTTAAAGGATAAGTATCGATTGTTATTCTGTACCCCCAATTTGTCTTAGGTGTATGATGTTGGATATAATTAAAATATATTGAATTTATTGTAATCCGTTTATTTCTTTTTGATATAATTTTGTTATATATTTTATATGATAAATTTATTTTAATATAAATTTAAATAAAAGGGGTGGAGGGATCAAGTTTTGAGAGGGATCAAATTTTTGGAGATGTAAACTTTTAACCTTTTCTTTAATTTTATAATTTAAAAAAGGTTTTCCTCTGAAAAGATTCGATTCCTCTTAAAGTTTGATAGATCCATTAAAATAAATCTATGTTGGTTTAATACATTAATATTAATATATTAATATATTTTTTAGTATATTAATATATTTTATAATATATTACTACCTCCCTAATAACTGCATTGTTTTAGTGATCTATTAATTGAAAATAGGGTAAATTCGAACATAATAAATTAAAACCAATATATATATTTTAATATTAATACTTTATGTTACATGTTACATAACAAATTAAAACCAATATATTAATGATTTATGTTACATTAACATCTCTCAAACCTCATATCAAACTTCATATTAAACATGAAAAAAAATCTTTTTTAAAATTCTAAACTATAGAAAACACCTCTTGACTCTTAACCATTCTTAAAAACACACAACATTGAAATATGAAAAACTCAAATGTTCATAAATCTTTATGTAACCATTATATCTATTAAAATTTTTATGTTACAGTTCCTCATATTTTTCTCTGAAAGGGACAATAATTGAATAATAGATCGGTGCATGACGATGAACAACTTTGATAGGATGTTCAAGGGAGGGCTTAAACTTGGAAAAAAAAAAAAAACCATATTTAATTTACAGCCATGAATTTATAGACATTGATATCAGGTTTTCATGGAGATCAATGATTAAGAAAACCTGTCATCCATGTATCTCGTCGGCTTTTTGGGAAGTTTATATTTGGCAAGTTTTATTGTAGTTTTAGATGCTGGACACTTGCATATTCTGGGGAAGATATCTATATTTGTGTTGCAGTAGAATATATATATATATATATATAGAGAGAGAGAGAGAGAGAGAGAGAGAGAGAGAGTTGTCACCCATCATACAGAGTGATTGAATATGTCTGCAAAATTCAATTTATAAGTGGGTTTTTTAAATATTGGATAAGGTTTTATTATGATTTTTTTAATTTAAATAATATAAATTATTTCAAAATTCTCAAGATTCTTGAATATATTTATGGGAATATATAAATAGGTCAAATTTGAACATTATTCCATTACGAAAATAACAAACTTGAAGCAACATATAAACTTAACAAAGGTTTCTTAAATTTGTATTAATAATTAATTAGCATTTACATCTAATTAACTTTTATGAGTATGTAAATAGCTACATCTAAATTCAGTAGGTTAACTACTTTTAAGATGGAAACTCAGAATTTTGAATCTGGTTATTTCTTTTCAAGGTATTTGCTTCCAACACATCTTCAGGGAATCAAATGAAGAGGCAGATCAATTGTCAAAGCATGCTCTCTCGGTGACAAAATGAAGATTATCATATTTCACTTGGGATGGAGAGACGACACTAACTCTCCATTTTGATATCTTTTAATACCAAGTATAATCTAGTTTTTGTTAGTTTGGAGCAGTACTTATTGGCTTGATTTTTGAAAGTTTTTTCTGATCAATTGATGTTAATATTCTATATATTAACATTTCGGTAAGGTTACCATGTATTTGGTACTTCTGATCATAGGTTACATTTTGTAAAGATCTCTATGAACAACTTATTTTGATAAGTTTTATGTGGTACCAACTGGATCAGATGGATTAGTCATTTTTTATCAAAGATCCCTGATGATGTAAATACAATTATTATCTAATATAATTTTGTGTAAATTTTCTATTGGAAAAAAAGATTAATTGTTTTAGATTTTGTACATCCATCTCCCATAGATAGAAAAATTTGAAAATACTCTCTTTCTAAGTGGATCCTTCTATCTCCAGAGATAGGAATATTTGAAAATACTCTCTTTCCTTGTAACTAGTGTGGTTGACCTGAAAAGGATAAGCACGGAGACCAACGGGGCCTCCAAGAGTGTGTTGTGTTATGTTGGTTTCATTTCCTGGAGTCAATGTGGGAATGGGAGTATTGTTGAATATAATAATAGTGGCTCTAGTGTGGGCCTTAAACCCTACCAATAAGATGACAATGTTATTTCCCTACATTCTATCACTATGAACACAACTTGATTTATGACGATGTTATTTCCATATATTCCTATCACAACGAACCCAACTTGCTCGTTAGCTTAATAAATGTTATAAAGTGATTATAGAGTAGCTTAATAACATAGGCAAATTGGACATATGCATTGAAGGATGGAAAAGGCGCATAAAAATATTATGCAATAAATTTCAGGCTCTTAGCTTTCACCATATCTTCAGGGAGTATAACATGGAGGTTGACAAGCTATCGAAAGAAGCTTTATTAGGTCCTGAAGGAAGATTGACATACTATCAGTGGGAGCCCGGAGGGGCTGGAATCCTAAGTATCTAGACATATACTAAGCTTCATTGAATATCCATGTTTTTATTTTTGGCAGTTTATATCAAGTCTTGGTATAAATGGGTAGAAGTAGATAGTATTATCCAGGCAGGATCTATAAAATCAACAATTTTCTTGTTGTTTTTATCACTATGGAACTTTTGATCTTTGTAGTTTTGTTGATGGAAGATATGGGAAAGTATCATGAAAAACGCTATTCTGAATATAGTCTATTCTCATTGTATGACAGTATGTAAAGAAAATTATATTTAATATAATTTTGAGCAAATTTTCACTTGGAAAAAAAAAACAAACCCAACTTGCTCTATGAGGTGTAGTATATGTATTAGTTATTTAAAATGGTTTCATAGAATTTGATAAAGAAATTAATTTTTCAAAGTATATAGTGAAAGGATTTTTGAAATTTTAATATAAAGAATAATATAATAATAATTTAATTTTTTTTAATAAAATTTAATATATAATTGGTTAAACATTTACATTTCCATCAAATTTAGTGCCTATAACTTTAGGAAAAAAACCATTTTCAATAAGCTCAAGTGAACATATATCTTATGCAAATTTAGAAAGAGAGAATTAATGAATCTACTTTTATATCCCTATATAAAGAAATCAATATATAACAAGGGGAGTTGCTGAGCAACAAGTCCCTGCCAAGAAGGCCGAAAGGACGTCCTTTGATTTTTATTCATGCGGGGTTTCAAAAGGCTGAAAGGCCATGCTTTGATTTTTATTCATGCGGGGTTTCCATGAGTATTTTAGTCACATAAATTCATTAAATTACTGGAAATGCACCTTTGGAGCAAGTTGGAGTTGTTGTTGCCCCGACGAATAAATTCATAGTTTCAGCTAGACTTGGTAGCATAGAGGCTCGAGCGTGCACAGAGCAGTTGCATTCATGATTTTGACATACTTAAAGTCTTTCGATAAAAATGAGTAGGGAATGGAACCAGACAAAAGAAGATGGAACCCTATATGCTTACTTAAAGGACATTATTTCAATTGTTTGAACCTGGACACTATATAAAACACAGTACCTTATAGAAAAGGTAGATATGCCATGGAAAACCTGCCCATAATAGAATGGGTAGACAATAATTTTTTTTTCAATATTTCATGAATTTGAAATTAAAATTATATTGTTTTGTGCAGGTTCTCATTCTCTACTATGTTCCTTGCACATAGTGAGTAATGTTTTTTAGAATTTGTGTTGGTGAAGGTTAATAACTTCCCTGTAACACATTCGTTTGATTTATTCATACATAGGATTTATTTTACAAAGATGTATGAGAGTGATGAAGTTTCACTAGGTTAGTGATAATGGAAAGGTATTGGTGCCAATAAATTTCCAGTATGTTTAAAATAAAATCTATTGTGCAAACAATTTTGTGAAAAAACAATAAAATATAATGCAAATATATATGGCATTGATGCAAAGGAAAACACTAAGAGTAGGCTTGGATGAGCACTCCTTGTTATATGGTTATTATTGGTCTTAATCATCACTCAAAGTTACACTGCAAGTCTAACATATCCTCATTCTTGACTCAAAGTTACACTACAAGTCTAACATCAATTCTCACAACGGGTTTCAACAAAAATTCAAGGAATTGATAGCCTAGTAGTAAGAAATTCACTAATATGATATCAAACTGGATCATTTGTTAGAGACTATCTATCAGAAAAGTTCAATATAGCCAAATCCAGACTAGTTCCTTTAGATTCGATCCAGAAGCATGTTAAAGCTTTATCTCTGGGACCAGACAAAGGAGGTGTAGCACCAGTTGTCCCTATATTCAATTGTTTGTATACAAGCATTGTGGATTTACAATTGTGGGTGGACAATTTTCCGAAAGTGGATAGGTATTTGTAAGTAGACTTCCTCTCACTTTTGTTTTCTCATTTTACTCTTCTTCAATATGAAAATCATGACAAAATCTATGTTGATATAGACAGTTTTTTCCAAAGAACTCCCCGCTCGCACCCGATATAACCACAACTATCCTAACCCTCTCTAAGAACGATGGACTTCATAGAATTAACAATAACTGGTGGAAAAATTATGCATGTGATAAATGACATAGAAATAGTAATTTTTATTACTCAAAAATAGCAAATTAGAAAGCTTTGAAAGTGGAGCCAACTCACACTTCTTGCCCGGGCCAAACAAACAAACAAAAGCTATCTATTTAGTAAAGTGGAAACTTATATATGCAACGTCATATGTTAACATGTAGTGACTACCCATAGTAACAAAGCAGAATCTCTTAGCCCGATTATGGCATCCAAGCATTTCCTAACATACATAAATGCACACCATACAACATGTCCATAATTTTTCTTGCAAAAGGAAGACGTGGAGAATCGACACTGAAAGGAGTTCAAATATTGAGAATGTTTACTATATTTTGGCTTTAATAAACTGCATGGCAGATAAAGCTTATGTCCTCGTACAACTAACTCTGCAAATATGGCCATCATTTAGGTTTGAGCATGATGGTGCACCGCCTCTCCCAGACGGGATCAATATCCCATTTCATATTTTGGAAAGAATCCTAGAATAGTTGTTTTTTATTTAACCAACAAAGGGGAGGGAGGATATGACCACAAAGGATTATTACGGGGGTATTTTGATTCATCCATTGGGGTTTCTAATTCGCATTTTGAAATAGCCAATTTGATATTTTTGTCATTGTCCCTCCAACTTGGTTGGGCATGAGCGCTATAATATTCAAGTCAAGGGGCTAAGCGTTCAAAATTGCTCACAACCACATATTTTATGAAGGCGCGGAGTGGTTTGGCCGAGTTCATACAGGTATTCCTCCCAACTCACTTTCTTTGAAGTTACGACATTAGTGGTAATTCCCCCGCTCTCCCGATTGAAACTTATAAAGCTCTCGGGTCATCGGGTTGATTCCTGCTATGTATGTACCAGAGATTGGCCTGCCTAGCCATCGCTTGAAGTCAACCCACCCTATTTGTTTGTTGATCCCGTGGCCTTGTGGTCCTCAATCTTAAAACAATATCCTTTGAAAATAATGAATGATTCAAACTATGACAAAGAATAATAATAATAATAATAGGATAATTGTTCGAGGTTATTGCGTTCACTGGACAAGGAATAATGAATGATTGAAACTATGGCAAAGAATAATAGGATAATTGTTGGAGGTTATTTCGTCCACTGAACAAAGAAGGAATAATGAATGGTTGAAACAATGACAAGGAATAATAGGATAATTGTTCAAAAGCTATTGTATTTAATACTGAACTCTTTTCACGTATTTCACAATGCTAAAGTGCCTATTACATGACCCCGTCGCATACTAAAAAGGATAATATGTCACAGTCTTTCATATTAGTGCTCGTAAATGCAACAATTCAATCAAGTTATAGTGACAGCAATGAAATTTCTTTGTCAATTTTTGCTCTTTTATCATCTATTTTATAACTTTTGTTACATGCTATTTCTACAACATATGCCTATATTGTAGCTTTGTTTCACACTAATTAGAATAAATATATTTCCTCCACTGATTAGAATAAATCTATTTCCTCCATGGTGAGAAACGGAAATAAATATTGGGAATCTATAGCCTTCGTTGTGCGAAAGTAAAGACAGGATGACCATAAACATCACGTACCCATGTGATTTGATAGAGGCCGATATTTCAAAATTCATTGCTATCAATACACCACTGTAAATGTAAAGTGTTTATTGATTAACTTAGACAAATGGCCTTTCGGCGGCAGTTTGATTTCCATCGGTGGATTACGAAAGTGATCGGTCTGCTATATTTTGTGCTCACATTGTGTTTCTGATTCTGTCGATCAACATCTAGGTTGTTTGCATCTAGAAAAGAATAACAGATTCATATTTTTTCTAACAAATGATGGCAAATGATAGAGCCGTTGTTGTCAAATTCTAGATTCGTTTTAATAACATTGTACTGTAACATACGTTGTGCGAACGGTAAACCCAAATAATGAAGCGAATTAAGAAGAGATTTGTTAATTTCATGAATAAATATTGTTAAAGGTAAACATTTGTGATGTATGTTGTTGGGACGTGCAAATTCCCATCACGATGCTTTCCCATCTCCATTGAACAAAAATAAAACCACACATTAGAAAACTCTCTGTCTCTCTCTCTCTCTATAAAACACATATCCAATTTTTACAAACTAGTTGGTTAATATGACATGGATTAACCTTGTCAACTTGTTGAGAAACTGAGTGCATAACCAAAACTACGTCTATTTTGGTTGTAAAGTGTCTTAGCCTGAGAATCACTTTAAGTTGTTGTAAACACACAATTGGAGCTTCTCCTGCCATGAATCCCACTATCGTTGCATGGGAAATCTATAATGAAACCCAATCTGTCGTGTAGAATATGCAATTATTTAGATAAGTTTTCTAAAGCATAGAAGCCTACAACAAGCTGCAATTTACTCATAACAGAAGGGGCATGTTGATTCATTCAATAATAAAACTGTTTAAATTGCAAGAAGTGGTCACCATGAATGAGTACCTGAGAACGCCCAATGAAGCTTGGAAAACGCCAGCGAAAAACGTAGCAGTGAAAACCAAACACATATACAAGTGCAGATTCTCTTCTGGAGACACTTCACTCCCAATCTTAGATGCTAGAATAAGAGATACAACTGCCACCATTCCCACTGCAAGGTCTTTCGAGCTCCCCAAAATTACATATATTATAGGTGTCACGAAGCTAGAATCTATGATAACCCCACATCATATACAGTGATCAAAAACATAAATAAATTATATATCTGTGTGTCTTATATCTAGTAATAGGCAACAAAACATTAAGAGGCTTAGTGGGTGGATTAATAAGCTTACAAAGTCCAATTATAGGAGGAAAATCCGTGAGTTTAGCATAACTTATTCCCTATACCATATACAACAAACAGTTCACAAACATCAACAACAAACAGTGCACAAACATCAGACAATATTCTTCAGATACCTTAAACAAAATAAAACAAAACTAGGTTAGACTTGATGAAATCCTTAATTACTTGGGGGATAGCGAGGCTGGCTATGGTGATGTAGCAATTCAGTGTGGCTAATCTTGCTGCAGCAAAGAACAAGTACCTTGGCTGGAGCAGAAGGGAACGCAGGGGACGAGCAGAAGGAGAAAACAAAGCTAGAATGTTGAGTAGAAGGGGAAAACATAGAAGGGAAAACAAAGTTAGAAGGGAGGAGGAAGGAAAACGCAACGGTGGACACCTATGTACCTCTGTGTGTTATGTCATGCAACAGTGTACTACGTGTCATGCAATAGTGTACTACCTATAAGATAAATGGATGCAAGGCACCTCCTTACGATATGGAGTATTGAACCAAACATTTAATGTTGCGAAGTAATGCTAGATTCATCTCTAGCATTACTTCGTTGGGTAAAATTCAAAACACAATGTGAACTTTAAATAAAAAATAACCTAATCTATCCTCCCCTGTGCCTCGGGAAGAGGCCAAATAAGAGGCTGAACTTAAAACTTAGGTTAAAAAACAACCTAAATTATATGTTTTTAGAAAAGTTTGGTTAAAACCATCAAAACACATTGATTTCTGTGTCAAATTAATATGAAAATTAAAAACTGATTACTAAGAGTCCCAGGGACTAAATATAAGGATAGATAATATGTAAAATGGGTATAAGGTTTGTTGGACAACTGAGAGGGGGGGCGAATCAGTTTCACCGTTCTTAAACAATTATGCTTCTTCCAAAATCTTTACAAGGCACTCAATGAAAACCTCTTCTTCTTTATATGATAAGTATTATTTACATTCTTTACATTATCATACATATGAGAACCAACTCATTGTGAGGCTACAAACTTTGTTTTGCAAGCTGCAACTTGCTAAGAGTACCAACTCTCTGTTTTTCCCTAGCACCCACTAGAAGGAAGCACCAACTCCCTGGTTTCTCTAGCACCAACTAGAAGGAAGCACCAACTCCCTGTGTTCAAGCACCCACTTGAACCTCTGAGGACACCAGTCCTCCCTAGCACCTCCCAACCACCCTAGATTATGAATATGAAAGACTGAAACCTATTACAGTGATATAGTGTTCAATAACAGCTTACCAGTCTCATCACTGTTCTGCAAGATTTTGCTACTCAGACTTCCTCACTGTCTTCCAGCATGCATCCATTGCCCATTCTGTTCTTCTGTTTTTTATGCTCTGTGCGCCATGTCCATTCACTGCACAGTTCTTCTTCTGTTCTATTCAGCTGCTACACTCTGATCCTTCTTCATGCATGAATCACTTTCAACAACAACATCCACTGCAACTCTAACAACAATCGCAACCCATCTCTTCTCTGTACTGTGTATATATAGCTTATGTGCACCTTGTGCATGCAATATTCTCCATTCCTCTGCATGCTCACACCGCGCCAATTTCCTCCACATCTCAAGTGCTTTGCCTGATCATCATCGCAACTCTTCATCTTCTCTAGTGGTTCCCACCACGCGTCCAGCATCACTGGGTGCTCTGCTGAGATTCCTCAGCCTCTCTGGCAGTTGAGACTCTTCGTCTTCTCTGGCATAGTCAAGCTTATCCTTTATTTTTCAGTTACATACTTCAATGCTCATCCACCTGTCAATTTCCTCCATGAATCGTCTTCATTCCAATGGCAGATTCCTTGTGACTCTTCAGCTCCTCTGGAAATCACACAGAAGTCTCTTCGCCTCCTCTGGTAGAAACCATCAATGGTTTCTAGCAGTTACACTATGAGGATCAACATTATCCCTTCGATCGTGCTCATGTTCACCTCCATTGTTGGATTAACTCAGATGGGTTCTTGCGTTATTTACCCGTTTCTCACTTTCACGATTTGGAGATTCTGCGATGAGACATCTTGAGTCTCCATGTCGCGATCTCCAAAACTCCGAAACGGAGCTTTTCTGAGCTGGCTCCTTCCTTGATATGACCATGGCCATGACCAAGCGATTGTTCATAACGTGCTTTTCACGATTTCGCATTTCGCCTTTTAATTGTGAAGTTTCTCGACTTTCCAAGTCGCGATCCCTGAAACGCCGAAAAGGAGATTGTCTGCACGTACTCTTCTCTTCAACGCTTCAATGGTGTGACCAGCGGCTAAGACCACAAGCCTTAAAGTATTTCGCAATTTCGCGTTTCGGCATTTCGGAACTCCTGTGGTTATGTTTCTTGCCTCTCCAAGTCGTGATTCGCGAAACTCCGAAATGGAATCGGATCAACGGTCCAGAATCTTGGTGTATTGACAGTCCAGATCTTATCGTGAGTTCGCATCTCGCGATTCCTGTGATGGAGGTTCTCGTCACTCCAAGTCGCGATAGGTGAAGCTCCGAGATGGAGCTCAGATCAACGGTCCAGAACAAACCTCGATCTCACGGCTAAGATAGTTTCGCGATTTCGCATATCGCGAATTCGAGAGGTTAGGGAACCCCGTTCCTTTCACTTTCCAGTCAGCGACATGACGATCTTTTGCCACTTGTCCGATGATTCGACGGTCCAGATATGATCTTGATTCAACGGCTCAGATCATATCGCGATTTTGGCATTCTTGTTGCAAAGTGTTTCGACACTCCAACTTCCAGTATCCGAAACCCCGATAGCCAAAACTCTGAAATGGAGTTGGACCACCACTTCGATCTTTCACTTTAAAGAACATGCAGGTTCTTCCTGATCCAACAATGGTCGAACCCTGCGCTCGGATCTAATGCCAGAGATCTGTCCTCCATCTTTGCACTCCTCTTATCTGGATTCAGATCTGACAGTCATCGGGAATTCTGAATGGAATCCAACGATCAATGTCGCTTCTCTGCCCGAGCTTATGCATCCTCCTTACTTAGAAGAATTTCTAAGTGTCAAAGGTCTCGACCTTTGATTCGCCTGAGATCCTGAGTACGCTATCTCTCTTGAGCTTTGGCAATGAGTTAACCTCGTCCCTGGTGCACACCTACGCACTGCGTGTGACTCTACGCTAATCCTCCTTAGCTTACGTTGTTCCTATTTTGCCATCAATGCACACTCTGATCTTGCCATCAATGACAAGTACACACTGTCTGTAAAACATGCCAACAAGGTTTAATCTACCTACACTCAATTCTTGACTTACATGTTAACTGCGATATCTTGGAATTTGACTTGTGGGAATCAAACTACACATGTTATGTGGTGCACGCACTTCATTGAACCCTTGAAAATATCTTTTGATTTTTAACTCCTTGTTTGTGGGTTAAGGGATCTCTTCCCTGTGGATTTGATTTGTTAAAGTCTTTAGATTTGAACCTATACCTTTCAAGAAGGAAACACATGCTCTTAACCATTAAACCCACATACTTTCTCTAATTTTAATATCCTTTATTATTAATCATTATTTGTTTTATTTGTGAATCATCTTATGCTTTGTTCGTGCTAGTATATTTTTAATTATACCTCGTACATATTTTACTTTAAAAGAAAATGTTTATGTTGAACTATGACTTAGCAAAGGAGCAAATAAAAAGGCTTAGCACCCAGTTTGAAAAAATGTCATATCTTCATACTTTTAGAGAGTATAACAAGGATGCAGATGTTCTTTCAAAATTTGGGCTTAGAAATCTAAATCACTGATAGACAACAAGCTAGGACTCTTTAGGCATATTAAAGTATTCTGATCTAAGCTTATAGTGGGTCGCCATTAAAGACTGTAATTTTGTTTATAGTATTTTGATGTTTGTTTTTGTTTAGAACTTCTTGTATGGTTATGTGGTTAAACCACTGGGAAGTTGGTACTCTTGGAATTAAGAAAAGTTTTGTATTGACAGACTGAATATCCCAATCAATGTTGGTATAGATTTTTTTTTATGAGAAAGAGGCCTTTTTGGAAAAAGATGTAATATTTTATATTTAAAATATATATATATATATATATATATAAAAAGTTATATCATAATAATGTTAGGTGTGAGCTCATCTATTAATCCATATGTCAAAATTATGCATTTTATTTACTTTTTCAAAGAAAGCCAAAAGAAGAAGTGGGAATCAAATTGTGTGTCAAACGAGTAACGACCTGAAATATAAAAACAAACAATTAAATGATAAATATTGTTTTTTATTGTGGCCCCAATTTGTGTTTGTTGCGTGGTTAAATGATAAATATTGTTTTTTATTATGTGGCTCCAATTTGTGTTTGTTGCATGATGGTAGATATAATTGGGTATATTTTTTAATGCAACAGTCAAAGAATTCTTATATTCAAAATAAGTTAAATAAATAAGGTCTGGACAGTCTGGACAACATAATGCAATGCTGACTCAGCATTCAGAGACAGCTCCTAGTCACAAAGGCTTTGACATAAATTTGGTGAAACCAAAAGTTGGAATTTTCATTCTATTTGATAATTTTTTCCAAGACTCTGAAAATTATGACATATTTTATTAGCGTAAAAAGGAATACTTCTAGAGATCCTTATTCCACGCAGATTAAAACTAGCTCTCGTAATAATGCAATGGACAAGGACAGTGATGTCATTCTCTGAGGGCATCGTGACGTAATCTGGGCATCTAAGGAGACAGGGTGTATGGGGCAGAGCGTTCGCAGGTGCCGCGGGATTCGAACTAACAATTATAGCCAATCATGGATATTTTATATTTTATCCGGAACTAACAATTATAGCCAAGATTCTAACAATCTTATTTTCATTTTGTTATATTGGGTTAGTTTCATTTTGTTATATTTGATTAGTTAGCCAAGATTTTAACAATCTTCATTCTGTTATATTTTGTAACTAACATTATAATTATTCATTTTAACAATTATTTTTATCACTTCTTTTTTAATGGAGAAATTAATTATCTACAATTTCTATCTTGTTTCTACCTATTACAAATTTAGTCTTTCTCATAAGCTTAGTGAAATATATCCGATACATTATCATTTATATTAAGGTACATTATCATTTATATTAAGGTACATGAGATCAATTTCTTTTGATTGAGTTTTTTCTTTCACAAATTAATGTTGAGTTTCAATGTGTTTTGATCTTACATGATAAATTGGATTGTTTGCCAATTTTGATTGTCACGTTTGATAGATGTAAGCACTCATTGCCTTTCCCTATGTCTTCAAGAATATGCCTTAGCCAAATTGCTTCACATGTAGCACTGCACAATGTTTTATACTCAACTTTAGTTGAGGATGTTTTATACTCAACTTTAGTTGAGGACGAGGAAATAATGGGTTGCTTCTTGTTGCTCCAAGACACAATTCCATTTCCTATACTAAATGCATATCTAGTGGTAGATTTTCTATCATCTAGATTTCCTACCCAATCAGAATTTGAATAAATTTGAGTAATCTTACCATCTTCCCCCCAAATCTCAATGTCGAAACAATATTGCATATGGCCAAGATCCTTCATTTCAAATTCCTGTGATAATTGTCTTTTGATCTCATCAATCAACATTGTAGCACTTCACGTTATGATTAAATCATCAACATACAATAAAATCAAAGTAACATTCCCATTTCATCTTTCTTAATCTAAAGATTTGGATCACTCGTACTTTTGATGAAACCTTGTTGGAAGAAGAAAGTGTCAATTTTCACATACCATGACCTGGGAGCATGTTTGAGACCATATAGTGTTTTATTTAACCTACATACAAGATGTTCTTGTCCATGTTTTACAAAACCTTCCGATTGAACAAGATGCACTTCTTTTAATTCACCATTCAGAAACATTGACTTAATATCCAACTGATGTAGTTTCCAATTGTACTTAGTAGCTAATGCAATCATTAATCTCATGGTATTCATTTTAGCTACATGTGCAAATTTGTCCCCCTAATCAATTCCTTTTTTCTATGAATAGTCTTTTGCAACCAATCTAGCTTCAAACTTTTCTATACTACCATCAACATTGAACTTAGATTTGAACAACCATTTTGAACCTACATGAATTTTATTTTTCAAAAAATTTCGTAAGTTCCCAAGTTTCATTTTTCATTATGGAATCATATTCCTCTTTCATAGCATTCATCCATTCCTTATGATCTTTTGTTTGATCAAAATTCAAAGGTTCTTCTACACTCATAACTTGAGTCACCATAGCATAATATTTATACCTAATAGGTGTTTGAATTTATCTTGTTGATCTTCATCGTGCCTCACCGCTCCGCGGAGTTGCTCCACTCTTTCTTGGTGTACTTTGGTTGCTTGTAGCTTCAATGTCATTTTGATCTTCAACATCATCTTGTTGATCTTCAATTTCTTCTACTTTTGCACTTTCAATGCCTTCTTGAGGAAGTTTTCATCCATCTTGATCATCTTCTTTTTTAACCTCATTTGCATACTCATAATATATAACGTCTCTACTTGCAAAAACTTCATGAGTAATGGGGTCATACATTTTGTAAGCTTTATGGTCAACGCAATAACTAATGAAGATATATTTAATCAACTTTGCATCAAGTTTTCTTTTATCTTCTTTTGGAACGTGGGAAAATGCTTTACTCCCAAAAGTTTTCAAATGATTAACAATTGGTTTATAACCATAGAATCCTTCATAAGGAGTTTTATTCTCTAAAAAAATGGTTGGACTTCTATTTTTTAGATACACGATAGCGCTTATTGCTTCAACCCAAAAAACATTACGAAGATTCTTACCTTTTTTAATGCTTCGAGCACATTCAACCA
>JASDQU010503040.1:66267-77352 GCA_032191745.1 Picea mariana | reverse complement strand
ATTGGTGTGACCTATGTCCAATGACAAAAGCATGCACTTGTTTGTTGATCTCAATCCAACTGCATCCAGGTATCTTTTTTAGGCCTCTGTCTTTCATCAGTTTCCGTAACTTTTCAATGTCCTCCTGCCTGTCAGCTGCAGCATATATGTTTGAGAGAAGCACATAAGCTGCAGGATCTCTAGAGTCCAACTCAAAAATGCGTTCTGCCACATATTCTCCTAGCTCTGCATTGTTATGCACTCTACAAGCAGCAAGCAAACGAATCCACACAGTAGTATTAGGTTTTATAGGCATTTTGTCAATGAAATTTTTTGCTTCATCCAGACGCCCAGCACGTCCAAGGAGGTCAACCATGCAACTATAATGCTCAATTGTAGGTGTGATGTGATAGCATTCATTCATGCAATTGAAGTATTGATAGCCCTCATCCAGTAAGCCTGCATGACTGCATGCAGACAAAACATGAATTAAGGTGACATGGTCAGGGCTTATGCCAGAGTGTTTCATTTCTTCAAAGAGATTGAGGGTTTCCTTCCCTCTGCCATGCATTGCATATCCTGAAATCATTATTGTCCAGGATACAACATCTCTTTGATTCATTTCATCAAATATTTCACGTGCCTTTTGTATACTCCCACATTTTGCATACATGTCTATCAGGGCATTCATTAGAAAGACATCAGACTGAAATCCACTTCGAATTATTTTCTCATGGACCTCCATACCCTGTTCCAAAGCTGCGAAGTCAGAATAAGCTGGGAGGATACTGGAGAAGGTTGTTGCATCTTGTCTTACACCTGTCATTTGCATTTGTTGGAAAAGTTTCAGCGCCTCCTCACAGTGTCCACTCTGTACAAAACCTGCAATAATTGCGTTCCATGAGACCAGTGCTTGTTGAGGCATTTCCTTAAATAGGTTAAGAGCCTCATCAACATGCCCATTCTGTGCAAATCCTGCAATCATAGCTGTCCAAGAGAATATGTCTCTTTGAGGCATTTTTTGGAAGAGTTTTAGAGCCTCGTCAACAAGCTGCTTTTGTACATATCCTGCAATCATTGCATTGCAGGAGACCAGGTCTTGACAAGGCATTTCCTTAAAGAGTTTCGCGGCCTCATCAACAAGCCCATTTTGTGCAAGTCCTGCAATTATTGCTGTCCAGGAGAATGCATTTCTTTTGGGCATTTTGCCAAAGAGGTCCAGGGCATCATCAACAAACCCATTTTGTGCACATCCTGTAATCATAGTATTCCATGAGACAACATCTCGTTGATGCATCTTGTCAAATATTTCCCGTGCCTTCTTTATACTCCCACATTTGGCATACATATCTACGAGAGCATTCATCACAACTACATCAGACTGGAATCCGCATTTTATTATTTCTTCATGAATCTCCACACCCTGTTCTAGAGATGCCAAGTTGGCACATGCTGAAAGCACACTGGAAAAGGTAAACTCATTAGGTTTTAGGCCTATTTGTTGCATTCTGTGAAACAATGCCAGTGCCTCGCCTGCAGGTCCATGTCTTGCGTAAGCTGCAACCATGACTGTCAAGGAGACAATATCTGGTCTGGGTATTTTGTCAAACAAGGCACGTGCATTTTCTACTCTCCCACATTTTGCATACATCTCTACTAGGGCATTCATCACAATGATATCAGACTCAATTCCCCTTCTTAATATCACATTGTGGATTGTGAAACCCTCTTCCAGAGAGCCCAATTTTGCACATGCAGCAAGAACACTAGCAAACGTTAACTGATTGGGTTTAACACCTGTTCGTTGCATTTGATGAAATAGTGACAATGCCTCCTGAGCAGGTCCGCGCCTTGCATAGCCTGCAATCATAGCTGTCCATGAGACAACATCTGGTTTAGACATTTTGTCAAACAAATCACGTGCAGTCTCTATGCTCCCACATTTTGCATACATGTCTACAAGGGCACTCACCACAACCATGTCAGACTGAAACCCGCATCTTGTTATCTGTTGATGGATCTCCACACCTTGTTCCAGAGCTGTCAATTTGGCACATGCTGGCAGAACACTGGCAAAGGTAAACTGATTGGCTTGGACGCCTGTTTCCTGCATTCGGTGAAACAGAGCCAGTGCCTCCTCAGGAGATCCATGCCTTGCATGACCTGCAATCATAACAGTCCATGAGCAGACATCTCGTTTGGGCATTTGGTCAAAAACTCTGGCAGCATCATCCACACTCCCACACTTGATATACATATTGAGCAGTGTATTCTGTACAAGTATGTTTTGCAAAACCCCTCTCTTACTGATGTGAGCATGAATTCGTTTACCCCCGTGTAAAGATTTTTTATGAATACAACCCTGCAAGAGAGATACACAGGTTGAAGAGTTCACAGTGTTGTGTGTTCTTTGCAAAATGTTCAGCGCCTCGTTCAAACGACCTCCTAAACAGTATGTTCTGATGTCTTCAATGGATATACTGTCGGCATTGCATTGCATTTTAGGGATAGTAGCAGTGGACAGTCCTTTGACAGGGTAAATAAATCTATTATTGGCTTCATCTGTGGTCATTCTACAATATTGAAGGGGTGTCAATGGCTCCAAATACATCACTGCCATCTTCCTCTCAATGCTTGAAGAGTTCATTTCCATCTCCTAGCAGGCTCTAGAAATTTTAAATCGGCTTTTCTAACCTCATTTAGCATAAAAAAATATTTTCAGAATTTCTATATTCACACGGAATATCATGAGATGGGTTTTTCTGAAGCTGCAAAATCAAAATATGAAACCCAATTTATGCCGTAAGCATGGTCACATATCTTTGAATCCCAAACTCAAAAATTGCCGATCGCCAGCTCGTCAAACAAAATAAAGAAGAGAATCAGAATCATGCATTAAAGTGCCTCAATACTTGAACGTTTCGCCTTCCCCGATACTTGACGTGGAAATCTGGACTATTTTTCATGGATAACTGTAAATATAATTCAAAGCACTGCAACATTGTAGCGACATAGTTTAAATAGTTGATGTTATTTGACGATTGGATCACCATGGTTATTGGGTTGGTCATACAACATGTTATAAGCATTTGCGTGATTGTGTTATATAAGCATTTGCGTGATTGTGTTATAATAGATGTTAAAATGTAATATAACATGTGTTTCTTCTTAAGAGGTAACAAGTTCATAAGTTTAAATTGGGCTGGAAAGAGAGGTCTCTTGTCCCACAAACAAAGAGGTCTCATTGGTATGATTTGATTCTTACCTTAAAAATAGATTATTATTATTAATACATATTTTAACATGATTTATTAGCATTTGGGTTTGTGTTATATTACATGTTAAAATTTAATATGAATAGTACATATTTGAACATGATCTATGCATATAGGTTTATGTGTTTTTATTTGAATGGTTAAGCTTTTTTTTTTTTTTTAATTTTGGATATATAAATTAAGTTTATGATGTTTTAATTTTGGATATATAAAGTAAGTTTATGATGGAAAACATGTAAGTCTAGAGTGCTCAAATGTTATAGTTTTTATGGGCATTTGGTGCGTAGTTGAGTTTTTATCAAGAGGTAATAGTGTTCAAATGCATTGGTCGAGCGGGGGTCTCATATAGAGACTCAAGCTTATTTGGCTTAGTGGTTTCAATATAGTGAAGTGGATCACCCTTGTTCTGTGTTTACATGCATGTAGGACTTTTCATTTCCTAGATATTGGTCACAAGAATCTAGAGAAAATGATGTCAAGCATCGATCATAAAATATGCAAGTGCACAAAGCATAAATGCATGGATGGCATACAATAAGGTCAAGCATAAGTTTCAACAAATTCCTTCGAGTATCGATTCAGGACATAATGCATCATTATGCAACTTTGTCAATACATCATTGTGCAAATTTTGTCAATATTTGGAAACTGGGTTTCCCTACCTTGCCTTCGTAGTGCTATCATTCACCATCTCCCCTCTCTTGTTGTTGTCACACCAACCCCCATCGCCCACTACACCCCTAATCCTAGATGTATCTACAAGAATTGTTTCATGGAATTGCTTGTACTTCCAGGTCATGTTCTTCGGCCTCTAGTTCACATCAAAGGAGGAGCTCTTACAATTATATCGAATATGGTGGAACTATACACAATCTACAATTTTAAGTAGGAAAGTGGGATGTTTTATCTCTTCGAGTAGTGCTACGAACTTGTCCAAAGATATGAGGAGATTAATTGGAAAACATGAGACATATACTATCAAGCATTGTGCTCCACATAACTATGCCTAAGGAAAATACCACCTTTAAACCACACTAACAACACCACATAACAACTTTTATCCTCACTGTATGATTCACATATCAAATATTACTAAATTTTGACATGATGCCTGCAAATAGCATTGATCCAACCAAATCTAAGTATTTAGTATGTAACTTGGTGTGAAGCTCTCCATTTCAATATTTATAACTCAACTATGTATACATTTAATATAGATTTCAAATTACTTATCATAATTCAAATCAAAATGATCAAGTTCCATATTCAATTTGTACACTACATTATTTATCAAAAACATTTGATTGATCATCCACCCTACATGTAGCTTATGTATGTAATAAGTTGTAATCTACATAAAAAAAAATGTAGCAATAATATAAAACTGTATTATGCATGAATCAAACTTAATGGTCTAATTTACCAAACCCAAAATCGATTAAATAACCATTACTATAAGGGTAAGATAAAATTTTATTGTGAATGATTATTTGTTATTGGTTTAATTTAACAAATGCTAGATCAAGCTTTCATTGCATTAACAAATATATATCCATGTTCGCTCAATTTAAGTTAAAGTGACACGTTCATTACCATATCTTGTACCAACTCCTTGGCACCTCCTTGAGGAGTCCTGAGCTTATCTCATTATCAGTTTTGCAATTTGTAAATCCAGAGAAAGCATGCGAACATAACGTAGTGAAAACATCCAAGTCCTCATGACCACTTTACATATATAGAAGTTCACACAATTTTTGTTTATTTGTTATTAAACAAAATGTATTTTGTCCAACTAAAGTTTGGATAAATTTAGTTTTCATTATTTATTCTAAAGCACTATTTTCCATTTAGAGGAAAATCTCTCACTATGTTTGGCATGGAAACAAAACCATACTAACTTGTATGCATATAGTTTTCATTTAAATTTTATAACAATCCAAGTGGATGTTCAACAAAATAGGGTATTTCCATACAGGATGAACACTTTAAGCAACTGTTCACACAACCAGAACAAAGATCAATACACAAGTGTTTTTATGTGGTTAAAACCCTCGAAAAGGGAAACAGTCCACAACTCCAACTAACACAACCATTAGATGCAATATATTAATGCAAAATCAAAATACATACAAAAGAGTTTCTTATAGTCTATATTCAGCAAATGACCCTCCATGCTCTGTAAATAGATATCATGGACCAATTGGGTGTCAAGCCACATATAAGTATAGTCATTAGTATTGAGGAGAATATGACTCGTTAGATCACTTTATGTCTAGAACATATCTTGATTGTCATATTACATAACTACAAATGTATACTAATGCATACTAAAGAAACACACTTTTACCTTAAGGCACATTAGACCAAGTTAATCTTAACTAACTCCTAAGTGTCTAAATATCCTAACACCCCCCTTTAAGAACACCTTGGGATAGGATTGAATGATTTACAAAGGTGACACAATAGGAGAAAGAATGAGGCATTAGAACCTATCCCCCCTTAATGACAACTTCCTTAACTCCTAACATAGATTAACGTTTGGAAAATTTTACTTATGTACGAGGATTTGTGAAAATGTCTACAACTTGGCCATCTGTAGGGAAAAAGAGCAATTCGTGAATGTGATCATGAATTATATTTCTGATGAAGTGCATTTGAATCATCCAAAACTTATAATTCACCACAACATATATGATGCAGACCCCCTTCTCTCCTAAGGGTTGCGTGACCTCCCGATCAAGGATCTTCAATTCCGAGCTGAATTGGCTCTCTGAGACCTTAATGATCTCACTTATGAATTAACAAAGGCCCTTTTTGTCCTCTAGTGCAGGTTCTATGGCACCCACGACCTCTTTCTTCATGTTGTTGAACTCATAGGTTTCAGGCACAAGCTCCTCTCCTGTTAGCCCCTTCTCGCATGTGACCTTGGGCTATGTCCTTGCGTAAACGTACGATTGTGGGCATGCCCAAGAGTGGTTTTGGATCAACCCACTTTTCTCCCTGCAATTTACCTCCATCTGCCACACACCCTTTGTCGATACCATGGTTTCGATTGTGTCCTGCCCTCAAAATTTTAATGTTCGAGCACTTTCTAGCCCCGCAATCAAGCGTGACCATCGATCTCACAATCTTGGGTGGATCCTCTCGCTCAACAGTTCAGATCCATATCCCTTTCTTCCTTTCCTCTGGATCACGCCTTCCTAGATCTCCGTGATCTGTCGACGCATGCCCCCTCCAAATCGATGGTCAAGATCGATTTCACCTTTCGGGCTTCGAGAGTTTCAATTCTCAAACCTTGTTTTCTCCGCAATTCTTCCACTTGTAGCTCGTGATCTATTGGCGTGTGTCTCTCGTATATCGATGACTACGATTTATTCGGGTCTTCGAACTTCGGAGAACTCAACTTTCAAGCCTTTCCTGATATGCTTTTATTTGAAGCTTGTGATCTATTGACGCATGTCTCTTGCAGATCAACGGTTGCGATTGGTTCAGGTCTTCGGGCTTCGGAAAACCCAACCCTCAACTTTTACCTTCCTTCGAAGTGTGCGGATTTCTACTGCGTGTCCTCTGAATCGGACAACTGAGATTCACTTCGGATTTCTGGTGTTCGAAAATCTCAATTCTCAAACTTCTCCTCACTCGCTTTTTTTTTCCCAGAGCGTTTTATCCGGAACACACGATCGGTTGAAGCGTGTCCTCCTACAAATCGATGGTCCCTAGCTACTTAGGTTATTCAGACTGGGAGAGTCTCAACACCCCACCTTCACTTCCTCCCAAAACTCACGATCTATCGCTATGCGTCGCTCTGAATCCGACGGTCAGGATTCACTTCGGATTTCGGGTTTTGGGAGTTTCAATTCTCAACTGAAATCATTGAAGTGATATTTTTCGGAGTCTTGGATTTGCTGACAGGTACTCCCCCTGACGACCAATGGTCGGGATTTACTTTGGTGATTTCACTTCCTCCTCGTCCACAATCTTCCGAAGTTGTGGATCTCGTGCCCCTGTCCCTCTTGACGATGGACGGTTCCTAGTCACTTCGGGACTTCGGAACTTTGAAAATCCTCTCTACTCTGTGCTTCAAGAAACTTAAAGCTCACGCATCTTGCTCAGATCCAACGATCTGGAAAGCTCTACGCTCCCTCCTGGATGGATCTTAGCCGGTGATTCAAGAAACCTTCAAAATTATTACCTTCTTTGAAGATCTTTCCCACTATCTCTCCTGAGGTTTCTCGCCTTTTGCTCCTTTGAATTCTTAAAGAGCCACTTAGACACTTAGCCGAATTTCAGATCTGTGCACTCCTTGCAACATATTCTTACACAAGGTTTGGGTTCTTGCAGGTGACTATGCACAACTTGCAACAGTCACTTTGCACTCCTTATAAAGGGAAAGTTTTGCACTATCTCTTTTGAACTTCAGAATCGAAACAGATTCCATCAACACACTCCTTGTGGACTGTGTGCACATCTTGCACAAACTCAATCAAAAAGATACAATTGAAACTTATGAAAACATCTCACAATTTCATATATTCGTAACGAAATTCATTCAGTAATGAAAACAACAATAATAGGGAATTGCAAACAATAACAACACAACGCATTGGATCAATTTTCCTCTGTTATATCCATTCAAAAGTAAATGGCTACAGTTATGATCAAAACAACAACTAAAAATTCAGAAATTTCCTACTAACTCGTAGCAGCCTCATTTGGGCATACCAAACCTCTATTTATCTCAGAGGTTTCTTAGGGTTCCCCTCTACTACTCGTTTACTCGAAAACAAAACCTAACTGCTACCTTAGTTCAGTTACATTCAAGACTAGGAGTGAAAACTCGAAGATCACTCATGATCATTCAACTTCCAAGCGTTTGATCTTCTTCCATTTTTCAATTAGCTCCAAAAGATTCGTAGTAAACGCTAGCATTTAAGATTATGAAATGATTCCAAGACATTGAGTTGTCCTACCATGTGTGCTTGCTGACAATGCTCCTGCATCATACTCCCCTGGACAAAAATTCATGGACTCTTGTCCATGAGCTCCTGCACTGACTTTCCATGCTTTTGGATATCAACTTCATTTTCCCAACTGACATCTTCTATTGGGTGTCCCTTCCACTTAACCAAATATTCAAAATAGGTCTTCCTCCTGGTCTTTTTTCCAATCCTTTGATCAACGATCTTCTCCATCTGTGGTTTTTCTTCTATAGGCATTTGTTTCTCCCACTGAATCTTCTCTCGATCTTCTGATCCCTCTGTGTCATCTTCTCGGTAAGGGTACAGATCTGAAACATTAAATATGGGTGATATGCCCACATCATCTAGCAACTCAATCTCATAGGCGTTTTAATAAAACTTCCTTAAAATATTACATGGCCCTATCTTCTTCATCTTTAACTTGTTATATGTTCCCCTAGGGAACCTTTCTTTCCTGAGATGTGCCAGAACCTAATCTCCTACTTCAAATTGAAGTTCCCTGCGATGTTGATCAACTCGCGCTTGTACTCTTGGCTAGAGTTCTGCAACTATCCTCTGATCTAGCTATGGAGCTTCTACATTTCTGCAGCAAAATCTTCTCCTCCAACGCTTTTGATCTCACGTTGTTCCAAGTCTCTCAACTCAGATACTGCCCTTGGTTGCATTCCATACAATATTTGGAATGGGCTCTTTCCAGTGCTCCTGTTTAGTGAGTCATTGTATACAAATTCTTCTTGTGGAAGAATCTTATCCCACTGATTATGATGCTCAGTGACTAGACTCCTCAATAAGTTTCCAAAACTTCTGTTTACCACCTCAGTCTATCCATCTGTCTGAGGGTGATAAGCTAAGATGAAGGAAAAATATGTCCCCAACTTCTTCCATGGTGTTCTCCAGAAATGACTAACAAATTTAGTGTATCTGTCTGAGACAATGCTCCTAGGTAGTCCATGAAGTCTCACAACTTCCTTGAAAAACAAATTTGTAACATGTGTTGCATCATTAGTCTTTTGGCATGGGATAAAGTGTGTCATCTTTGAAAATCTATCCACCACCACAAATATGGAATCACATCCTCTTTGCGTTCTTGGTAGTCCCAACACAAAATCCATGCTTATTGCATCCCAAGGCCTCTTTGGTATTGGCAATGATTGATACAATCTAGTGTTCTGTCTTTTAACCTTTGTATGTTGGCAAATTCTACATCTGTTCACAAATTTTATCACTTTTGTTCTCATATCTGGCCAATATTATGAACTGGTCAACTGTGAAAATGTTTTATCATGGTCGAAATGTCCAACCAATTCTCCACTATGATTTTCCTTCAAACGTTTATCCCTCATTGGGAATTTTGGTATGCACAACCAATTTCCCTTGAACAACAATCCCTCTTGAATCATATACTCTGTCCACTGGCTCATGTCTCTCAGCATAGGATTTGCACATGCTTCGTATGCTTTCTTGAAATCTGGATCATCACAATACATATCCTTCATGTGTTCAAACCCCAATATCTTCACTTGAAAGTCCTGCAGAATCAAACATCTCCTGCTTAATGCATCAACAACTTTCTTAGCATTCCCAACATATTTTTTTATGACAAAAGTAAAATTCTTCATTAACTCAATCCACTTTTCATGCCTCTGATTCAATTTTTCCTTTTTGGTTATGAATTGTAAAGCTTGGTTGTCGCTATGCAAGACAAATTCCTGTGGAACAAGGTCGTGCCTCCATTTATTCAAGGCTTGAATTATGGCATAAAAATCTGTATCATATGTGGATTATTTTCTCTTAGTCTCATTCAGCTTCTCACTGAAATAGAAAACAAGCCTATTATCCTGGCTCAAAACTACTCCAATTGCAACTCCACTTGCATCACATCTCACTTGAAATGTCTTTCCAAAATTTGGTAAGACCATAATTGGTTGTTCTGTTATTTTCTCCTTCAGTATATTGAAGCTCCTCTTGGCCTCCTTTATCCATTTAAAATACTTGTGCCTCTTCTTCACTGTATCCATCATTGGTGCACAAATCCCACTGAAATATTTGATGAACTTCCTATATAAACTTGCTAATCCATGGAAGCTTCTTACCTCAAACATACTCCTTGGTGATGGCCATTCCTTGATTTCTTTCACCTTCTTTGGATGCATCTTCAGTTCATTTGAAGAGATCACAAAACCCAAGTAAATGAGCTGTGTCTTCATAAAGGAGGACTTCTTTCGGTTTATCAACAAATTCTCTTGTTGTAGTCTCCTCATCACTAGTGTCAAGTGTCTCAAATGCTCCTCTTTAGTCCCGCTAAAGACCAATATATCATCCAAATATACAACCACGAACTTTCCAATGAAATATTTCAGTATTTCATTCATCAACCTCATAAAAGTACTCAGGGCATTTGTTAAGAAAAATGGCATAACAAGCCACTCATAAAAACCTTCATTTGTCTTAAAGGTTGTCTTCCACTCATCACCTTCTCTCATTCTTATCTGGTGATATCCACTTTTCAAATCTAGCTTAGTAAAGAAATTCACTCCACTTAAACAACCCATTAAATCATCCATTCTTGGCAAATGGAATCTATACCTGATGGTGATATTGTTAATGGCTCTTGAGTCTGTACACATTTTCCATCCTCCATCCTTCTTTGGACTCAACACAGTTGGCACTGCGCATGGACTCAAGATCTCTCTGAACAAACCCTTGTCTAACAATTCCTAGACTTGGTTCTTTACCTCCTCATTCTCTTGAGGCGTCATTCTGTATGCTCCTTTTTTTGGTAGAATTGCTCTTGGTATCAAATAAATATGATGGTTGATACTTATAATGGGTGGCAATGAGTTAGGAAGCTC
>JASDQU010503040.1:28166-43459 GCA_032191745.1 Picea mariana | reverse complement strand
ATAATATACTTATGAATATAAAATACTATGATTATATTATCATATAAAAATCATAATATATATAATACATATATAACACAAAAAATATATGAATTGGAAGGTCGCGAGTACTATTAGACCCGCACCAGGAACTCGGAAGGGGATGCATTTGATTACAGAATGAGGCCACTAAGGTCTCAGAGAGTTGTCTGGTTCTAGAATCAAATATCCTTGACTGGGAGTTTGGGATGGTTCCCTGACTTTCCAATTTAGGAACTGTAGAAAGAGAGGAATTGTTACTATAAGGAAGACGATTTTTTTTTTTTATTTCTCTCCCCACCATGGGCATGTTACAAATTGGTACTAGAGCATGGTTACAACACTTGGCCTACTTGGGCTCATGGATGATTCGGTTAAAAACCATATTTAGAGTACTTTTAAGAGAGACACTCTATCTGGCCTCCTTAAAAAGTATGGTTAACAATTTTATTGAGGAAAAGAATGAAACTTTCTACTTTGTGTATGCATTTAAGAAATCTGAACTGTGTATTGTTCATAAAATAATATATTGTTAGCTGAAAATAAGTGTTTTGTCAGTACTCAAGCAGTTAGTAAATCACAGGAAAACTTCAAGACTAAAGGATGGTGATGTGTCATAAAGTGGGGGATGGATCCCACAATAGAGATGAAGAATCTGATGAAAAGAGGGCGGTAGAAACCCCTCCAAATCTAGATGAAATTGTAAGGATCCTCAGGGCTGAATTACAGAGTTTCAAGGTTGACAATGAGAGATTGATAAAGGAGCAAGAAAAATAAACAACAATTATTGTAGTCTTGCTGCATATATTGTCTGACATACAGAGGAAACTACAAGATGAACCCGCAACCAGTCATGTGGACTGATGATGTAAGAAGAGAAATCAAATTCCACTTGAGATCCAAAAATATGACTCCGTAAGTGACCACACTAGGAGAAGTGCCTTGAAGAAGGCCCAACCTGGAGGTAGGGGATACTCATCGGTAGAGTCCTTTGGAAAGGAAGCTGGAAAATTTGAAGGATATTCTAGTAGTAGAGAAAGATCACATTCTCAAAGGAAAGGAAAGAATCATAAGCATTCCAAAAATCATGATCCTAAAGAATTCAAGAAAACCAAACCACCCTCTTTCAATGGAGAGATTAGGACAGGAGAATAGGATGAAGTTTGGATGCTTGGTTCAAATAAATACTTCAAAGTCCATGATTACTCTGAAAACTTGAAGGCTCAAACTACCATCTTTAACCTGAATGGAAAAACTTCCATTTGGTGGGAAGACCTTAGGAATGTGAAAGGAGTCCATGAGAAGGATATGTCATGGAAATAGTTTGAGAAATACTTCAGGAAGCAGTATCTGTCAGAGAGATAGATGGATGGGAATATTAAGGAGTTCTATGAACTCAAGCTAGGGTAGCTCACCATAGATGAATTTGTCAATAAATTCCTTGAACTACTGAGGTATGTACCCTACATAAAAGATGAAAAAGTAAAAATGCAGCGGTTCATTAGTGGGTTACCTCAAACCTACTAGGACAGGATTGAGTTTGATGAACCAAATACCTTAGAAGAAACTATTCAGAAGGCGAGGTATTGTTATGAACCATTTGGGAGTAAGACAAGACCTCACGAGGATTGGAAGAAGAGGAGTAGTTCGGGATTCCAAAAGAAGGGGTTTAAATCCTCAAGATTTAAGAACTATGGAAAATATTATAGAAGGAGCCTTCCTATGAGAAGTGTATATCAACAAAATTTCCCCTCTCAAAGTGGAAATAAACCTTTTAAGACAGTCCTAGAAAATAACGATAACCTAAAGAAGGAACCCTTAAAATGATGGGGTTGTGGAGAAGATCATTGATTGAGGGATTGCCCACAAAGGCAACAAAACAATAAGAGAGTCTAAAATATCCAAGAATCTACCACCGTCAATGATGTGGCTAGGAGCATGCCACGAATCTATGCATCCTTGGACAATAATCAAGCCGACCACCAAGCTTCAATAGTGGAGTTGGAAGGTATGATCGCCAACCATCTAGTTTCTATTTTAATTGACCCAGGTTCTAATTTGAGTTATGTGGCCCCTCAAACTGTTGATAAGTGTAAACTGCAACCAATTAGATATGTTAAACCATGGTCAGTGAGATTATCCACTAAGACCAAATGAAAGGTAGCAGAGGTCATACCAGCCTATCAATTGATCATAGGTGGATTACCCACCCAAGCAACCCTTAACATACTTCCCCTGGGATCTTATGACGTGTTGATTGGTATGTATTGGTTGGCTGCTTATAAAACCAAATTGGTCTGTTATCATAAAACTTTAGAATGTGTAAATGAAGAAGGGATAAAAATGACCCTCCAAGGGATTCAAAATCCTGTCTCATTGAGGCAAATATCAACCCTTCAAATGAAAAGTATTGCAGAAAGGGGTGTTCCTTATATGCCATACAGGTACTGGAATCTGTTGAGAATGACAAAACAAACCTAGAGGACCACCCCATATTAAGAGAACACAAGGACGTGTTCCCAGATGGGATATCGACTTATCGATAGAACTTACACCAGGAGCGGTACCAACATCTAGAACACCATATAGAATGAGCATGCCAGAACTGGTTGAGCTCAAGCTACAACTAAAAGATATGATGGACAAAGGCTACATATGACCCAGTGTATATTTGCAGGGAGCACCTGTCTTGTTTGTGAAAAAGAAAGATGGCACACTCTGACTATGCATAGATTACAGACAACTCAATAAGACAACCATAAAGAACAAGTACCCATTACCAAGAACCAATGACCTGTTTGACCAATTGGGAGGTGCTTCCATATTCTCAAAGATCGACTTAAGGTCTGGATACCACCAAGTCCGGATTAAGGATGAATACATCCACGAAACAACCTTCAGGACGACATATGGTCACTATGAATTCGTGGTGGTGCCATTTGGGTTAACCAATTCCCCTGCCACTTTTATGTGCTTGATGAATAATGTAATCAACATATTCTTGGACACATTTGTGTTGGTTTTCATTGATGATATCATAATCTACTCTAAGAATAGGGAGTAGCATGAAGAACATCTTAGACTTGTACTTCAAGTACTAAGAGAGCATCATCTCTACGCTAAGTTTAGGAAGTGTGATTTCTTTCAGAAGAAATTCCATTACTTAGGCCATGTCATTTATAAGGAAGGGGTGGCAGTGGACCCTGAAAAGATCATATCTATTATGGAATGGCCTACCCTGAAGGATGTATCTGATATTAGGTCCTTAATGGGCCAAGCAGGATACTATAGAAGGTTCATAAAAGGGTTTTCCAAGATTGGCTATCCAATCACTGCCCTTCAGAAAAAGGGGATTAAATTCATTTGGACATCCAAATGTGAAGAAAGATTTTAGGAACTGAAATACCTCCTGAACCATGCACCCATGCTGAATATTGTAGACCTGGATAATGATTTCCTCATGTGTACAGATGCCTCCAAGGAAGGACTCGAAGGAGTCCTTATACAAGACAGACATGTAATTTACTACGCATCCTAGAAATTAAATGAGCATGAGATCAATTATGTGACCCATGACCTAGAGTTGGAAGCCATAGTACATGCTTTAAAAAATGTGGAGGAACTACCTCCTGGGAAGGAGATTTGTGCTTATGACAGACCATTGTGGGTTGAGGCACCTGTTTGATCAACCAAAACTCAATGCCAGACAAGCTAGGTGGATGACTCTCCTTAGTGAGTTTGATTTCGAAATCAAAGACATCAAAGGAAGAGAAAATATGATGGCCTATGCCCTTAGCAGAAGTATAAAAATGATTCATCTGGCATCAGTAAGCACCTACAAAATGGATGTTAGGAAAAGAGTTAGAAATGCACAAGAGACAGATGCATTCTTCAATATCGTGACCTCATACCTAAGACAAGAGCCTACAGGGCTAAACTACAAAGGTTACCAAATGCTCGAGGAAGGGATTCTGACTTACATAAATAGATTGTATATTCCAAACTGTGATGACTTGAATAGGTTCATAATGTATGAACTGCATAAGAGACCATATACTGGTCAACCAAGATATCAGAATATGATCACAGCCACTAGGAAACAATTATATTGGCCTAGGTTAAAGAAAGACATAGATAACTATCTAGCTAAGTGCCTAGAATGCCAACAAGTTAAGGCAGAACACCGACACCCAGCAAGATTGTTACAATCCATACCAATCCCATAATGGAGGAAACCATCTCCATGGATTTCATCACTGGATTACCAAAGTTGACCAAGAAAAATGATGCCATCATGGCCGTGGTGGAAATAATGAGTAAGTCTACTCATTTCATCCCTATCAAGTCAACTTGCAAGGCAATAGATATTGCCAACATCTTGATGAAGGAGATATTCAGACTGCATGGCATGCCCAAGGAAATTGTATTTGACAGATATACCAAATTTACTTCAAACTTTTGGAAATCCCTAATGGTCAGTTTTGAGATTGAATTGTTGTTCAACACAACCTATCACCCTCAAACTGATGGACAGACATAAAGAGTGAACCAAATAGTATAAGACATGTTAAGGATGCATGTAAATAATTATCCTAAGAAGTGGGAAGACTACCTACCATTGGTAGAGTTTGCCTACAACAACGATTATCAGGAATCCTTGAAGATGAGCCCTTTTGAAGCCATTTCCAATTAGCTGGAGTAACCCAGTGGACGTAATTACAATCGGACCCAACATGCTAAAAGAAATGGAACAACAAGTGGTTCATATAAGAAAAAATCTAAAGATTTCTCAGGATATACAAAAAAATTATGCCGACAGAAAGAGAAATCCCATAGAGTTCAAGACCGAAGACCATGTCTATCTCATAGTTAGAATTAGGAAGAGTTCCCTGAGAATGGGAACCTATGCCAAATTGGCACCTCGGTATTGTGGACCCTTTGAAGTCTTAGATAGAGTGGGACCTGTAGCATATAGGCTAGCACTTCCTCCCACTGTAAAGGCACATATTGTTTTCCATGTTTCATTATTGAAGAAATATGTACATGATTCTAATCATATAATTGATTGGTCTGTGATCCAAGTGGAACTGGAGGGAGAATTCCTGCCAGAATCCCAATGCATACTAGAGAGGAAGGAAACCTCACTCAGGAACTGAACCATTGCACAGGTCAAGGTGCAGTGGAAATACTTTGGCCCAGATGAGGCTACGTGGGGAATGGAAGATGCCATGAGATAGGCATATCCAATTTTGTTTACTTCTATACATACATATAGTGCTGATAGATATAACATAGAGGATGATGTTCTTTTAAGGGGGAGGGAATTGTAACACCCTGTTTCCCCAAGTCTGTAAATATAACTATATTGGCTAGGGAACTATGGAAAAATCAAAGGTGTGAATGTTTGCTTTGATGGACCTTTGAATAAAAGGTTGATGAATGTAAATTCTATTATTTTAATAGAAAATGGAAATACGTATTGCATGACTACTGTGAAGGGGATGTGCTAAGAGAGACCACAATTTCTAATGAAAAGGTGGTGTAGGGGACTTGGAATGGTTGCATTAACCTCCACTGAACCAGTACCATGCTCTATTTAAATTTCTCAAGATCAGAACAACCCTCTGACTTGGAAATGAATTCTCATCAGGATGATAGGTGGGAAGGTCTCCTCAAGAGTTAATGAAGGGATGGGGTAGACTGCCCATCTATAAGTCTTCCGGACCTGACCAGAGATTGGGGAATTTGAGCCACATGCAATCTTGTTGAGGAAGGCAAGAAAGGAAGCATGGTGTGGGTAGAGAGGAAGCATGGTGTAGGCAGAGAGAAAGAGAAAACAGTGAGTTCTAATCATGGAGAATAGAGACAGAGCCAGGAGAAGGAGAGTAACCTTCGTCCTTATCTATTCCTGTATCGGGAGAAGGAGAGTAACCTTTGTCCCTAACTTCCATTGAGCTAGAAGTAATAGATTGAATCTCAAAGCATCGTGGCCTAATCTCGGGGGTGGCCAATAATAAATCCATTGGGAGTGACTGAGCCTATGCTTGGGTAGAAACAAGCATCCCTCTTCACAGTGACATCATGCCTTATGGTTCTGATAAGTGTTTTTATGCCTTGTGCTTTGAATTGTAAATAATGGATGCATGCTTGTATTTATGTGCCTATAAATGGTTTTTGTATTGAATGATTAAGTTAAGAGTATGCGTTCATTCCTTGAGAACTTTTACATCTTCTTTGTTTTTCCCTTATTCTCTAGTTTAATTCCTCGAAAACACTTTTCCCAGGGAATTTCATCACCATCCTAGAGTCAAGTGAGTACTTACCTGATTGTGGAGGTTGAATCCCGCAATCATTGCGAGGACAGAGTCTATTAAGCTCAGGAGAGGTAATGCATGTATGCACTGAATCTATGCAAGGTGGGTAGAGGTTGAGACCATCTTAAGTCATAGAGTTGAGTAATGAACACAAGGGGTGTGCGGAAGAATTATTCCAAGAATTACGTTCAAGAGAAAGAGCATAAAAATATTAAGCCTTTTAGAGCCAACAAAGCTCAGGAAGAATAGTGAGATTTAAGTGTCGAAAGGGAATATCCTTTCATTCGGAATATGAACGGATGATACCCATTTGGAAGAATCCAAGGTCTGTTGCGACCATTAGATTTGAACAAGGGGTGTAGGCGTTAATGCCTCGACTCCCACCATCTTCGCAAGTTCGACGAATGCTGGTAATCATCGTGAAGGGGACAGATCCTCCGAAACCCGAAGTTGTGATGTGATATGGATCATTGGATCGAGGAAGGCCTGGACCATTGGATTGAGGAAGGTCATGGAAATTGGATCGAGGAAGGTCATGGACGTGAGTTACATGGGAATTAAAAATTCCCTAAGGACCAAGCTCATAAGAGACAAGCACTTTTCAGAAGCGCAGATGAGGCAAAATAGGCAGACTTGTTTCAAGTTTGTAAGATCAGGAGGGAAAGCGGAAGTTGTGACCCATACATCAGGGCTTGCAGGAAGTAAATTGAACGTCGAGACCTTAAAAAAATTTTAAATCTTCCAAGTCAGGGAGGAAAGAGAAATCTCAGGAGGAGGAGCAATAGTGATCATTGGATCGAGCACTGTGAAATATCTGGACCATTGGAACCCACGTCTAGACAATTAGAAGAGCATGCAAGAGGAGATCAGATCTGGGCCATCAGATCTGAGTGCGAGGACCAACAGTCGTTGGATCCCAAGGAAAGTTCACGAGGCCCAAACCCTTGAAAGTGCCCAGGAGGCTGGACTTTTCAAGGTCCCGAAGTTCCGAAATCATATGAATCGTCCATCGAGATAGGACACATGGCAGAAGATTAGCATTTTGCTGATTTGCAAATCAGGAAAGTCAAAGGCAGAGTTGTGAGGACTCGCGAGTTAATTTGGACTGTAGGATCTTGGAAGAACGTGGACTATAGATTGGGTCTTGGAGGGAGTTTTCATATAGGAATTCAGAGGAGAGATGTGAACTGCCCTAGGGAGACATGAAGCACGAAGTCTCGAAGCACTTGGTAGCTGGGCCCTAGGTTATATCCACGACATAATTGAAGGGGCCTAGTGGAAAGAGTTAGCACCCAGAGGATTCGCTGATCAGGAAATCGAAAATCGGGACTAACGGGTTTGGCCCATTGAAAAACACCCGAGGTTCAAGATTGCGAAGAAACTTTTGGTTAGTCCCGTGGTCACCACTAGTGGTCATGTGGAGGATTTTGTCAAAAAGGGCTCTAACGCTCAAACTCATAAATTTCACAAGCACGAAGGGAAAGGTCCCAGGTACTATTAGAACCACACCAGGAAATTAGAAGGGATGCATTTAATTATAGAATGAGACCACTAAGGTCTTAGAGAGTTGTCTGGTTCTAGAATCAGAGATCCTTGACTAGGAGTTCGGGCTAGTTCCCCGACTTTCCAAAATAGGAACCGTAGAAAGAGAGGAATTGTTTCTGAAAGGAAGATGATTTTTTATTTATTTCTCGAATTCCCACGTACTCCTTGCATTAATATGCTTGCCTCAGATCGACGTTCCACGACCTTCCTCGATCCAATGGTCGAGATTACATCACAATTTTGGGTATCAGAGGATCTGTCCCCTTCACGATGATTACCAACATTCTTCGAACTTTAGAAGACGGTGGGAGTCAAGGCATTAATGCATGCGCGCCTTCTTCAAATCTAATGGTCGCGACAGACCTTGGATTCTCCTGAACAGATCTCTTCCGTTTATCTTCCAAATGAAAGGATATTCTCTTTCGACACTTAAATATCACTATTCTTCCCGAGCTTTGTTGGCTCTGAAAGGATTAATATTTTTGCGCTCTTTCTCTTGAATGTAATGCTTGGAAGGATTCTTCTGTGCACCCCTTGCATTCATTACTCAACTCTAGGACTTAATATGGTTGTGGCCTCTTCCCACCTTGCACAGATTCAGTGCATACATGCACTAACTCTCCTCAGCTTAATAGACTCTGTCCTCGCAGTGATTGCGGGATTCAACCTCCGCAATTAGGGAAGTACTCACTCGAATCTAGGACCGTGATGAAATTCCCTAGGGAAATTGATTTCGAGGAACTAAACTAGAGCATAAGGGAAAAACCAAGCAGATGTAAAAGTTCTTAAGGAACAAACACATACTCTTAACTTAATCATTCAATACATAATCCATTTATAGGCACATAAATACAAGAATGCATCCATTATTTACAATTCAAAGCACAAGTCATAAAAACACTTATTAGAACCATAAGCTGTGATGTGACTGCGGATAGGGGTGCTCGTTTCCACCCAACCATAGGCTCATTCACTCCCAATGGATTTATCACTGGCCACCCCTAAGCTTAGGCCATGATGCTTTGAGATTCAATATCTTACTTCCATATCAATGAAAGTTAGGGTCAAAGGTTACCCTCCTTATCCCAATACATGAATAGATAAGGATGAAGGTTACTCTCCTTCTTCTGGCTCTGTCTCTATTCTCTGTGATTAGAACTCACTGTTTTCACTTTCAATCCTTCCTCGGACCCGAGAGCTTCTACTCTCGTCTATTCACTCTTCACAGGTCCTCTCTGCCCACACCACACTTCATTTCTTCCCTTCCTCAGCAAGATTGCATGTGGCTCGAATTCCCTAGTCCGTGGTTAGGTTTGAAAGCCTTACAAATGGGCAGTTTACCCCATCCCCTCATTAACTCTTGAGGAGGCCTTCCCACTTACCAAGTCTGACGGGAATTCATTTCCTCGTCAGAGGGTTGTTTTGATCTTGAGAAATTTAAATCCAACATGGTACTGACTTGGTGGAGGTTAACACAACCATTTCGGGTCCCCTCCACCACGTTTTCATTAGAAATCATGGTCTCTCTTAGCACATCCCCTTCACAATAGTCATGCAATACATATTTCCATTTTCTATTAAAATAATAGAATTTTCATTCATCGACCTTTTATTCAAAGGTCCATCAAAACAAACATTCACACCTTTGAGTTTTCCATAGTTCCCTGGCCAATATAGTTATATTTACAGATTGGGGGAAACAGGGTGTTACATAATGACTTTGAGGAGCGCAAAAGTAATCTTTTCTCTATTCAAGAATTTATGGATAGAGAAATACCCTTGTATAAGATTCAACCATTTGTATACAACATTTGTGTCTATTTGACCTTCAAATATAGGAATATCAGATTTTATTTATACCTTGAAGTGGGTGGAGCCTCCTCTTGAGGAAGATGCTTCACCTGTTTGTAGCCACCAAAGGATTTGCGCAAAACTATACAACATCTCGTTCCTCTATTGCATGAGGGATTCCTTGAGAAACATTTTGAAGGGATATCCTGTCCCGTCGTCTTTATTTTCTCCCACCATGAGAGGTCTCTTGGGCATGCGATGTATTATTTACTCAAGAGAAACAAGCTCGAGACCCTATTCTTTGTACTCTGATCTCATTGGGGACATGCATTAAGAAGGACAAGGAGAAGACCGCTCTGATACCATTGATACATATTTTATGAGTAGATATAAATGAATACATATTATTATCAAAATATTCTTAACTCAGAATAACAGATATACAATAAAATTGGTTCCTATTCAATAAGGAAATAAGCTGAAACTGTAAAATGCAGCGGAAAACAAGCTTGTTAGAATGGTGGCGGCTTATCTTTGAGAAGAGATGTGACAGTTGCGATCATTTGTAAGAATATGATTACAGTGAGGATTTGAAGGCCTTTTTACAGTAAATAGGACTGTAAAAAACCCTAGAAATCCAAAAACCTAAACCTAGTAGATGAAGCGCCAAAACTCATGTGGGCCCCGTTTGGGTATGTTAGTACATCAACTTCCTGGGGTCTTAATTTTTGCATATGATCTCCGTTTTAGGTGAATGATAGCATGTTGGAAATATATATCCAAGGAATAAACATGTTCTTGTCAAAATCTGACTCCATCAACAATTTTACTATGGCAATCCCTAAAAACGTTGTTTAGGGCCTCAAAACGGCCCCAGAAGTCAGGGACCCGAAAACCAGGAAAAAACTGCCAAACTAGAAAACTGCCAAAATGAGGCAGTTGGAATAGGTGGGAGGCCACTAACATCTATATGGATAATTCCTCCCCCCTTAGTAATAAATGGTCTCCATTGCATTGAGTTCCCCCATCAGATGAGGAAATTTCTGTTGAATTAGGCCCTGGGCGAGCCACTTGCCTTGGTGCAGGAGTTGTCCTGCTTTGACAACTCGATAATGATGGATCCTTTGCTGGCGAGTTCCCTTGAACTGTTTGTCCACAATATGATCACTGGATTCCTATTGTATGTAGTCGGGGTTGAGCTCTATGGGTGTCATATGTTCTGTTATCTCTAAGGTGTCAAATAATGGTGGGAAATAAGGTCGAAGGAGATCTAGGTTGAATACTGGGTGCAGGCCAAGGAAATAAGGAATGTTGAGCTCAAAATAATTATCTCCCACAACCTTGGTGATGATGTATGGCCCATAACGAAGTGGGTGAAGCTTTCGATGGGGTCCTATAAGGCGTTCTTTCTGCAAGTGCAACCAAACTTTGTCGCCCACTTGAAACTTATGTGGCACTCGGTGTTGATCATGGTGCTACTTGTACTTATCATTGGACTTCTATAGGATATTCAGAATCCGTTGGCAGATGTGTTGGATCCTTTCAATGAACCGGGTGGCTTTGTCAGCTTCATTTGGAGTAGGAGATGAGTTGACTGAGGTAACCGCAAGGGGTAATGTCTGGTTGAGCTATGCATGGCTCAGTTGTAGCTATGCTGAACATAGGGAAGAATCTCATCCCATGTGCAAGGGTGCTTGGAATTATACATGTGCAAGATATGCACGATCATTCGATTTATGACCTCGGTTTGGCCATCTATTTTGGGGTGGAAGGCCGTGGATTTGGTGATCTTAGTGTCCAACAATGACCTAAGGCTCGACCAGAATGTGATGAGAAATTGAATGTCCCTATCTAAGATAATGGTTTATGGGATTCCAAAATGTACCCATACCCGTTCAAAGAAAATCTTGACAGTGGCCTCTACTATGATGCTCTTCTTCCAGGCAGCCATAATCACCATCTTAGAAAAGTGATCAACAACCACAAAAACACAGTCATTTCCTTGCTTGGTGGATGGGAGGCCCAACATGTAGTCCATTGAGATGGATTCCCATGGACTATCAAGAGTAGGAAGAGGGGTGTACATGCCATGTTCCTTAATGGTCAGTTTGGAAATAACACAGGCAATTCAGAACCTGATATACTTCCAAACCTCTTGTCGAAGTTTCAGCCAGTAGAAATGTTTCTGCAACATCACAACTCTATTTTCAATGCCAAAGTTTCTTGCCACTCGACTGTAGTGGGCTTCCTATATCAGCTTCGCTCGCTCACTTGATGGAGCGCAGATATGACCCAAACGACACAACAACCTGTCTTGAAGATGGAAATTAGCGACAATTGCATTTGCGCCCAACATTTGGTAGGTGGTGGTGAAATCTGGGTCTGTCGCATAGAGTTGGGGCCATCTAGAGGTATAATGGACACAAGAGTCTAGCACCGTGGTGAGTGCTACGACTAGTGGTCTGCTAAGGAAATCAGCTATGCGGTTTGTGATTATGGTTTTATACTTGATGTTGAGGTGGAATTGTTGCAAGTATATGGACCACCTCTGATGGAGGTCATTCTGCGATTTTCCTTGTGTCTACATGAACTGTAGTGGCTTATGATCAGTGTGGATGACTTTCTCCTTCCCAAGAATGTAATGTCTCCATTAGCGGCAAGCTTGCACAATGGAGTACATTCTTTGTCGTAAGTAGGGTACTTATGAACAACATTTGATAGTGTTTCACTATGATAGGCCATAGGGTAGCCATGCTAAGTAAGAATGGTGCCCACCACATAGTCTAAAGCATCTGTCTCGATCTCAAAGTGTTGTTGCAGGTTCGATAGTGAAAGTACTGGGGCTAAGAACAAACACTACTTCAAATCATCAAATGCTTGTTGTTGGGTCCGACCCCACACAAATTTCTCCTTACCACCATCCTTGGTTACTTGGTTGAGGATCCATGCAATATGGGAGAATGATAACATGAACCTGTGGTAGAAATTGGCAAGGTCCAAGAAGCTCCGAAGCACAGTGAGTGTGGTTGGGGTTGGCCAGTCACAGATGACTTGGATATTTTCTGGATCCACATGTACACCATGTTGATCAATGATGTAGCCCATGTAATGGACCCTGTCCATACCGAAGGAGCATTTTTCCAAGTTGGTGTATAGCTTGTGTTGTCATAGGGTGTGCAGAACCTGCTGAATATGTTGCAAGTGTTTTTCCCAAGTCTTGCTGTAAATGAGGATGTCATCCAGATACACCACTACAAACGTATTAGTGAATGGTCGCAGGATATTGTCCATCATCCTCATGAAAGTGGCTGGAGCATTTTTCAAACCAAAGGGCATGATAAACCATTAAAAAAGACCTTCCTTTGACTTGAAGGTGGTCTTCCATACATTTGTCTATTCTATCGAGACCTGGCGGTATCTAGACTTCAGATCAATCTTACTGAAGTATTTGGCCCCTGTGAGATGATCAAGGAGGTTGTTGATTCGGGGAATCATGTACCAGTTTCTGACTATGATTTTATTCATGGCTTGATAATCAATGCAAAGTTACCAGGTTCCATTCTTTCTTCTGTACCAACACAATTTGACTCCCGCAAGGTGATGAGATGGTACAGATGTGCCTCTTGTGGAGAAATTATTGGATCTGTGGCTTGATCTCATCATTCTCTAACAAAGAGCGATGATAGACTGTCCCATTGGGTAGCGATGCCTAAGGGGTCATATTGATGGGGTGCTTGACCTGACAGTGTAGAGGTAAACTGGTAGGTGAGGAGAAGATATCCGAGTATTCTTCCATGACCTTATCCACTTAGTTCTGCTGTGTGGAGAGGTTATCTACAGAGACCTTGGATGTGGCTACGATCTTTTGTTCATTATGAGAGAGAATAGAAAAGAAGACAAACTTCCCTATCTGAGAGATGACCTTCCTGCATTTCTTGGTAGAGATCAAAGAAATAACACTAGGTGGGACTACCTCAGGTATCTTGTACAATTTCTTGTTCAAAGTAATAATAACAATGCGAGGCCTAGAGTGATATACAACATGACATTTCCATAAATATGGTTGGCCCAAAAAGAAATTAAAAACTTCGAGAGGAGCAACATCACACAATACCTCGTCTTTGAATTGGTTGATGTCATATGATAGGTGACATTGTTGTTTGATGTGGATGTCTCTTCCTTGGCAGAGCCATTCGATGGTGTAGGGATGCAGGTGTGGCATTGTTGGCAGGGCGAGTCGCTTGATAACCTCTACTGATATGAGGTTCTTCTGGCTACCACTATTAATGATGAAGTGAAATGGGGTACCCTTCACCCACATCTGTGAATGAAAAGGGCGTTCGTATTCCTATGGATCATCTGGTTCACCAGATTGGAGCTTGGTGGTAGTAATGGTAGCACTGGGTTCTGCATCAATAATTCATCTCCCCCTTTCTGGTTCTGACTCAGAGTCGAAACCTGCATCTAATTCAGAGGATTTCACCTCAGCCACCAGCGACTTCTTTGAGCGGAAATCAACAGTGTTATGCTAGGGGATCTTATGGAAGTTGCACCACTTCCCTATATCTTTCTTTTTCTTTCCGATGTCCTTCTTTGCTTGTGGCCTAGACTGGTTTTCCTGAGGTGATCCATCTTTGCTCCGTCCTTTATTCTATAGGTTGGGGCTACCCTTTTCTGTATTTTGCTGTGAGGGGTTCCTAGGCCCAAATTTTCGCGTCTTTTGTTTGAGCTTCTACTCGATTTTGATGACATATAGGTAGGCCATGCCCAAGGATGAGATGTGTAGAAACTCCATTTCGAATTGGATGTATCTATGCAGACCGTCATGATACTTGAGCACCAGATGTATCTCAGAATCTTTGATACCTAGCTTGGTGCGCAAGGCATGGAAGATATTTGTGAACTTGGGCACTGCTTGGTCTCGTTCCTACCATAGTGTGGTCCATTTTGTGTACAGGTCGTCATAACTTTCAATAGCGTATTATTGTTCCTTAATATCATCCTTGAAGGAATCTTAGGTGACTACGACTGTAAATAATGAGGGTTCCTCTATTTCTTTTTGGTCACAGAAAGTTTCCCACCAATATTTAACATGGGGAACAACTTTGAAGAGTGCAAAAGTAATATTTTCTCTATTTGAGAAGTTATGGATAAAGAAATACCCTTCTAGCCGATTCAACCATTTGTCTACAAAATTTGCATCTATTTAGCCTTCAAATATAGGAATATCGAATTTTATTTGTACCTTGAAGTGGGTGATGCCTCCTCTTGAGGAGGATGCATTGCTTGTTGGTAGCCACTAAAGGATTGGCGCAAAACTATCCATCATCTCGTTCCTCTGTTGCGTGAGGGATTCCTCGAGAAAAAATTTGAAGTGATCTTTTGTCCCATCGTCTTTCCTTTCTCCCACCATGAGAGGTCACTTGGGAATGCAAGACCTTTTTTCCTCAAGAGAAGGAAGCTCGAGGCCCAATTCTTTGTACCCCGACCTCGTTGGGGACATGCATTAAGAACAACAAGGAGAAGACCACTTTTATACCACTGATCCAGATTTTATGAGCAGAACAAAATGAATACAGATAATTATTAAAATATGCTTAACACATAATAAAAGATATACAGTAA
>JASDQU010503040.1:0-10430 GCA_032191745.1 Picea mariana | reverse complement strand
TGCCAGCATTCTCCCTGATTTTCTGAATTGGCTCTTTTCATGCCTCCTCTACGCATGCCACATCATGCAACACTGTGTTCTTCCTGTCTTAACTGTCAGTCTATTTTTAGACTAAAAGTCCTTCCGCTTTTCTCAACTCCAACTGCAGTTTCCCTTTCTTTCATTCTTTCTTCTGCTTTTCACTTGCCAGCATTCTCCCTGATTTTCTGAACTGACTCTTTGCATGCCTCCTCTATGCATGCCACATCATTCTCCCTGATTTAGCGATGTCAAGCTCCGTTGATTGTGCATTATAGCTGTTTGATGCTGGACACACCAATCGCGTTGTGAATGGCTCTATTCGTGTGTTTTGATTAGCAAAGATCCAACACTGTTTCAGCATAGTTTCCAGCACTGTGTTTTAGCATTGTGTTTCTGCATCTGTGTTTCAGCATTTGCATTCTAGCAACTGTGTTCCAGCATTTGTATTTCAGCATAAGTTCCAGCCCTGTTTCAGCATTGTGTTTCTACATCTGTGATTCAACTTCTGTGTTCCAGCATTTGTGTTCCAGCACCTAGGTTCTAGCATTTGTGTTTCAGTACTTGTGTTACAACATTTGTGTTTCAGCCTTTGTGTTCCAGCATCTCTTGTGCGCCTTTGTGTTCCAACATCTCTTGTGCGCTCTATAACCAACCGATTGCCATCAATGACAACCTTGACCATCTGAGTCATCTCTGCTATAACCAACCGATTGCCATCAATGACAACCTTGACCATCTGACCGATTTCCATCAATGACAACCTTGACCATCTGCGTCATCTCTGCTATAGCCATATTTCCAACACAGTGTAACCATTATAGGTGAAATTTGTGCTTCTCAAACACTAAATCACCCATTTCACTGAAACACCTGAATCTGTCATGTATATGAAAACATCATTATCATGTGAAACATCTGGTCTTAACCATTTAATCACATACAATAGACCACCTACTAAACTTACACGAGACATAACCTTTTCTTCTTTATAGACAGGACTTATATTTGAAGAAAACTTATAATGGAAAGCAAGAGGGATAAAAATTGGTTTTACAATGTTCATACTGAACTCCAACCACAAATTACCATTACCATATCTATATACTTCTATGCCCATAATTTGTTTTGCTGCTCCTTGATCCCTCATCTGAATTGTCCCGTCCTGTCCACCTGAGTCATTTTCTTACTGATTTTATCCATGCTTCGGCTTGCATCTAGCATATCATCAGAAAATAACATCAAGATTTTGAATGTACTATAAACTATATAGTCATTCCTACCCTTTGAAAAATTCTGACTCACTATGAAGGATTCAAACCTCTTGTATATTTGCCTGGGTACTAGTAGGCCATACAATGAATTATCTAGCATGCAAACAAATTTACCGTTGCGATATTGAATCAACCCTTTTGGTTTTTCCATACATACTATATCTCTGTCAATGATGACCTTTTGAGAAGTAGGATCCCACACACAACATCCCTTTATACCACCATCATAACTTGCAGATATATAAAACAAGTAGGAATTCAGAAATAAAGATTTTAAGTCTGGAAATGATTTACCACTTACCAGTACCTGTAATTCTTTCTTTCTCTTATGACCCTGATGCTTCTTCCATAAATAAGAAGATACATCTGTCACTTCCTATGCCACTTCAATACTCCCTTCCAACTTATAAAGGTTATCAACCTTTGTTTCCTTCATCACTACTAAATTACCTTTCGACAATGTGAGAGCTCCACCTTGACCTCTATACTTATATCCACAAGAATCCAACACTCCTAATGAAATAAAATTTGATTTAATCTCAAGTATATATCTAACATCCCTTAATTCCCTAAAAATACCATCGAACATCCTAATTCTAATACTGCCAACCCCAATAGTTTTACAAGGAATACCATTTCCCATAAACACTACACCCTCATCAACAAATTGGTAAGAAATGAACCAATTTATATGTGAGCACATGTGGTGGGAGGCACCTGAATCTAATTGCAATTCTTCTTGATATTGTAAATTACTAGAAACAGATAAAATTTGATGATTCATACCTAAATTTGTTACATCCAAATTTGCTTCCTTATTAGAGTTTTCCTCAGATTCCTTTCTCTTCCAACAATATTTCTTGAGATGTTCTGTTTTTCCACAGTACCAAAATTTTTCTTTACCCTTTATGTGTCTTGACTTAGATTGAGAAAAAATTCTCTCATTCTTCTCTTTAGTTTGACATCTGACCAACATCGCCTCTGAATTTGAGGTTTCTTTACTAGATTTTCTCCTCATCTCCTCAACCAACAAATCTCCCACAATAGAGTGATAATCTAAAACATCTATTGAGCTAAAGCTAATAGAGGTGACTAGATTATCCCAAGACTTAGGCAACAAACACAATAGTGTAATAGCCTTATCTTCATCTTCGAATTTAACTTCCATACTAGTCAATTGAACTATAAGGGTATTGAAGGTATTTAAATGGTCAACAACTTTTGTACCTTCTTTCATCCATAAACTGTACAACTGTCTCTTCAAGTAGATTCTACTCGTAAAGGACTTCGTCATATATAGACTTTCCAACTTGCTCCATAATCCTGATGTTGTATCCTCTCCTACGATATTAAACAAAACATCATCCGCCAGACATAAACAAATGGTGCTAAGAGATTTTGCATCCAGATCTTCCCATTCCTCATTCGTCTTGGCTGTTGGTTTCTTTGACTTGCCTGCCGATGCTTTTTGCAACCCTTGTTGCACTAGTAAATCCCGCATCTTGAGCTTCCAGAGTTCAAATTTTCTTTTACTCTTGAATGTTTCAACTTCAAACTTCGAACTCTGCATCTTAGCCATTAGCACAAAAAATCTCCCAATACCCACTGCTTATAAAAAACCTTTTAAATGTGGAGGAATAATAAATAATATTAAAGATGTATCCTTAAAAAAAAAGGTTAAATGATAACCACAAAAGGTTTTAAAATAATAATTTTTTTATATATTTCATAAAACCTTTTATATCCTCTTCAACATAACATCCACGTGAGATCCACCTCACATAAAAAAAGTACTCGTTTAAATAGTATATTTTATCCTCCCCCTTTCAATGGAAAGATTGAATTCAATGATAATTTGGTTTATCCTACACGTACATGTAATGGACATCCTTCTTATCTATGTCATAATAACTTATCCATCACTTTTGATGGTCAGGATCAAGTACAAAACTTAACTATTCCACCACAAAGTTTACTTTTGGTTCAGAATCATGAATATGTGGAATCAGAACAAATTATTGCTGAGGTTCGTGCTAGAACATCTTCCTTCAAGGAAAAAGTTCGCAAAAATATATATTCTGACCTAGAAGGAGAAATGCACTGTAGTACCAATGTGTGTCATGCACCTGAATATATACATGGTAATGTTCATCCTATACTCAGGATGGCTTATCTATGGATATTATCGGGAGGTATATACGGATCCGGTGTAGTAACCTTTCCATTTCATAAACATCAGGATCAAGTAGATGTTCAACCTCAATCACTTTCTGATTCTTATATGGATCAAGTGGAACATAGATCAAGTGACTCAAACTACTATGGGAAGGAAGAACAAATCTTCAGTTATTCAGAAACTGATCAGACCATATCCGACGAGCATCGAGACTCTATTTATGTCACCCTTTCCCCTAAGAATTACAATATGAAGGGAAAAAGGAAAATGAATCGATTCATTGTCCCATTGTAGTGTGATAAAGAATCGGGAAAAAGAATAATATCTTTTCCTGATGTGATTCTTAGAATACCCAAAAGTGGTGTTCTACAGATAAATTCCATTTTTGTATATTCTAACATTGAATATGGAATATGTGATGGGCCCATTATGGCAACATCCTTTTCCCTGGATTTATCGAGGGAAGGGGACAACTTGCAGATTCAAGTTAGCAATTCTAGTTTGTACGAAGATGGTGAACGAATCCAAGTAATGAGTGACACAAGTATTCCATTGGTTCAAACTTGTCTAGGATTTGATTGGGAACAAATAGATTCTATAGAATCTGAGGCTTATGCTTCTCTTACTTTAGCAAGAACAAATAAGATTGTTAGCAATATGATTCAAACTAGATTGATTAAATAACCCCTTTTTTTGATGGGGATAAGGGACAATAAAGCAAGTTCAAATTTGATGTTCCATAACAAATTGGACCACACTAATCTTTTCTATTCCAATGGGGAGAGGCAATTAATTACTAAGCATCAAGGAACTATTTGTTCATTATGTAATGGGGAATAAGACAGTGGATCTTTTATGGTTTTTTCACCATCTGACTATTTTCGAATCATTCTATTCAATGATTCAAAATGTTATGATACAGTAAATAAATAAAATAGAGAGGATCCTATGAGAAAAATCATTGAATTTTCAGGTCTCTTGGGTCATTTACATAGTATCACCAACCGCTTCCCATCCTCCCATTTTCTAACTTATAAAAAAGTTTTGTCGAAGAAACATTCCATTTTCCACAACTCTTTCAATACTTTCCAAGTACCTAACTACTATTTCATGGACGAAAATAGGAGAATTTCTCATTTCGATTCGTGCAGGAACATCATTTCCAAATCTCTTGGGTCCAAATTGGTGCTCTTCCTCATTCGAATTCTACAAAAAAATATTTCTAGTAGTTAGTCCTAAACAATTGATTCCTGAAAGTGTATGTATATCCAAGGATGAACCACTACCTGAATCTAGTCAAATTATAGCAGTTGATGAGGAATCTTTAGTCATTAGATCAACTAAACCCTATTTGGCTACTCGAAAAGTGACTGTTCATGGTCATTATGGAGAAATTATTGACAAAGGAGATACATTGATAACATTGATATATGAAAGGTTCAAATCGAGTGATATAATTCAAGGTCTTCCTAAAGTTGAACAATTGTCAGAAGCCCGTTTGAATAATTCAATATTGATGAATCTGAAAGAAAGTTTTGAAAATTGGACTGGAGATATGACAAGATTTCTTGGAAGTCTTTGGGGGTTATTCATCAGTGCTAGGATAACCATGGAACAAAGTCAGATTCATTTGGTCAATCAGATTCAAAAAGTTTACCGATCCCAAGGGGTACACTTTCATAAAAACAAAACCATACCTTAAATTTTTCTTCTTGAAAAATCATACGAATGTTTTAAAGAGGATCGATGCTCCATAATGGGTGTGGTAGCACTAGTTTCAAGTTCAGCACTTCCTTAGGGTTCATGGGGGAGCAATAGCGCTCCTTGAGTGTGGATGGGGGAGCGTCGACGCTCTGTGGTGTATGATACGTGTGCGCTGCCTTCACGAAAATTGAAATTTCATAAGTGTGAGTGCGTCGGCACGCCTATAACACTGCTTAGGGAGCACCGATAACATTCTACTCAATTTACTCCTGCAACACCTACTCAATTCACCTTCTTGCACCATGAATATCGATTCACAGATCTTTCACACAGTAGCTCTGATACCACTTGTTAGAATTGTTAATGTGGAAAACACAATTCACATATGATAATTAACAATCACATAGATAAGAAACACAGGGATTTCACGTGGTTCACCCAAACATTGGGCTATGTCCACCAAGCATAGGCATCGGTTGTCTTATTATTCATATTATGGAGATTACAACAGACTTGCAAGTTCTCACTCCGTCTCTCTCACTTGCCTCTACGGGCTTACATGAATTTATATACATTCACAAGAAACTGATTATTAAATGCAATCCCTATCCATATTCTAAATTGGTCTATTTGGTTGTAACCAACGTAGAATAATATGATCCAAATCCCTCCTTAAAATAATTCGTTGTCACCAAAATCGCAACAATTTTCATTCCTTTTCAGAAGATGAGGTGGTGTATTAGCTCGAAAAGTAGTAAAATCATTTCAAATCGTTGCCTCTTATAATAACCCTTAAAATAAATGACCTTTTTGAAAAAAACTGTGATGCTTGTAGAGAAAGATCCTTTGATAAGAAGTATGCATTAGACAATTGGACTGCAAGAAGAGAAAGAAAGGGTGCCAAACACAAGTAGTTGTGTCCATGCTTGGTTCTCCATTCACCCACTCCTCATGCTCCCATATCTAATATATTCTCTTTAGTAATAAAATCAACGAAAGAGGCCCTCACCCTTCCTATGGTCAGGTGAGCGATAAATCCCTTCATGGAGTGATTCACATTGTAAAGGGTCTTATGGGGATCCTATCTCTAATGGCCTCTCTTTAGAAATAAAATCAATGAAATAGGTCCACACGAGCGAAAAATCCCTTGAAGTGACCCTAATTATAAAGTATAGTGAAAATAAAACGCGTGCCAAACTCCATCTCAGCTGTTTGATACACATGCACTCACAACTCTTGTGAAAGAAACTCAATCAAATATGTTAGATGATTGCCATTATTTATATAAAGAGTATATGTAATTATATTTTTTTCTTTTCTTTTATTCCTCCATTTAATTGTCTCTCTAAGAATGAAAAATTTATATGGTGTTGTGAGAATGCTAACATTCAATACCATGCAACTATTCACCATTAAATAAATAAGATAAAAAAATAGTTGTATACACATTATTCACCATTAACATTCAATACCATGCAACTATTCACCATTAAATAAATAAGATAAAAAAATAGTTGTATACACATTATTCACCATTAAATAGATAAGATGAAAAAGAAGTGAGTCAATCATTGTCTTACTAGTTACATCGATTGCTTCAAGGAGACCCAAGACAAATGTACAACAAAGATGAATTAGATCATCGTCGTCAAAAACCTCCATTTAAAAATGACAGAAATTTAAAAATTTGGAATTTCATTGTTTCAGTTTCGAGAATGGCGGACAACGATAAATCCAGAGCTGAAATTTGGGGTTGTAGTGGCAATACAGTTGAGGAACTTGGTTGGAAAATTGTGCACGAGTTGCCAAAATCCACGGGTGTATTGGCTTCCATGTGGTGCGAAGCAGTTACGARGAGTGGTGGCCAAAGGTTATATAACGACTGASACTTGTAGATGTAAGAACAATTGTCATGCTTCACAAATCGGTCACCATAATGCTTCAGAAATTGGTCGCCAAAATGCTCCAATAAGAACGCACAGAGGTAATTTTCTGTTTCAAAGCTTTTATTTGCTCTTCTTTATATTTGTTTTCAGATTATGCAAAACTATATAAGCTTTTTAGAAGCCATCTGTTCATTCCTTTAATTCAATAAAGCCACCAACCACAACAGCTATGAATATTTTTTATGAAAACGATAAAGCAAAGTAGCCATCCCATGGAGTTTCAAATGGCAGAGAGAATTGTGGCCCATCTTTTTCAACGAGTATTGAAACTTTTAAACGGGGTACATGCCAACTTCCCAGTTTAAGTATGTCTATGTTACCCCCATTGGAGCTGATGGAGTCCTTTCCTTTTTAGCATAGAGGGAAGCCCACTGCATCACCACAACGGTATTTCCTAGTTTTATCTTCCCAATAAATTAATTTTCTAGGTATAACTTTTGTTCTTCACATTATTCCAATGTTTTTCAATCCATATTTCTTTAAATTGTAGTTTTTAGCAGTGTAGATATATCTGTGTTTTCCTCATGGGAGTTGATGGGGTTCTTCCCTTATCGGCATAGAGGCCATCCTTCTGCATCATGAAGGAGGAGGGGCGAATTCAGAACAATTGTAGCTGTCTAAACTCACAGCAAACACACAAAAATGAAGCCTTTTGGTTTAAGTCTCAATTAGGCTTACAACAATTGAGATCAACTCAAAAAACCTATTTTACCTTATTTATTTCATGTTGGTGTAGCTTGTACTCTCTATGCTCTACAAATTTTTTCTTCTTTTTGCTCCAAAATTTATATTCCACACAACTTTTCTTCTTCTTCAGCCTCAGTGTTACTCTGGTCGTCTTCTTCAATATTTCTTCATCATCTTTGTCTTCTTCATCTGGTTCTTCTTCAACGTCTTCTTGTTCTTCAACTACTACTGATTTAACATTTATTTCAACCTCTGTAAGATAAAAAAACATATTTTTTCTTTCATCTCCTCTTCCATTGCCGCAATACCTTCAACAAATTCAATGGTTTCCTCTTTATTTGGTTCTTCTGCTGCTGCAACTATGGAAAATTTTCCATACTCACTTTTATACTTGGGATTTGCAAGCCACTCCTCAAGAAATGTTAATTCCAGATAAACTTCAACATTCACTATATCCTTATTTATGTCTTCAACAAGTTTCATTGTTATATTCTCCTCATATTTTTCTACTACCTTAAAGGTAGTTTCATTTTCATCTTCAACTTCAATTTCATCATCCACATATGTATATACACAGTAGCCTTCACTTTATTTACCATGTTCATGCTTTGTATCTCGTACATAATCACATTTTTCTTCCACAATTTATTCAACAAGTTGGTCTCCATATTTTGTTTATTTTCTTCCACCTCAACAAGTTCTTCCACAACTTCTTCAATTATTTCTATAATGTCAAATTGTTCTACTTATTTTGTTACAATAGTCACTTCATCAACAAATACAACACTCTGTGGATCATCTTGACGTTGATTGGTGTTTCTCCCCCTTTCACTATATGCCATCACTCTAGAATATCCCAAGCTTATTTGGACCTCATTGTTTCTGTAATTTTTGGAAGAATGCTCTCATCCAAGCCTTGCTAAATGAGAAACAATGTTGCTGCATCATCTTCTGATTTGCTATGAGTTGATCCTTCTAATCTTTAATCATGATTTCATTTGCTTCGTGATTTGAGAGTTCTTCAAACCCTTTCAACACAATATCCCATAAATATATTGCAGGTAGTCTTGTTCTCATCTTAATAGCCCAAAAATCATAATTTTTACTAGAGAAATTAGAAAATGATGATAGATAAAAATTGCTCCACAAATCCATACTAACAACTCAAATTCACCACAAAATATCAATCATCATTATGCACCAATTGAGATCTGCAGATATACAAGACTACGACTTGAAGCCATGCTTTTTTTAATTGCTGAAAAAACACCAATGTTTTTGTAACTTGCATTGCGGACTTGTACAAGGAAACCCCCCAAAAAACTTATTTTTATTTCTCTATGGATCCCAAAAAAATATCTCACAAATGTCTTTTAAAAATCACAATAATAAATAATCTCTCTAGCTTCCTTTGAAAATATCAAAATTGAAATAATGAAATGTCTCACGACGTCCTTTAATATTTTTAAAATTAAAATCACTAAATGTACTCCATCATTTCCGTTCTCAGAATATTATAAAATTCCTTCTAATTTAATATGTCGATTACCTTGAATTCTATCCATCGTAAATTCTCAGAACAATGTCGCTCTCCTAGGTGGCGGCTTCACCGGCTCTCAGCTGACGATGACACCTTTTGTGTTCCTTAGAGGAACAAGAATGGATCTGGGAGATTCTCTAGTGAACAACGATGGATTTGAAACCCTCGAATCACGATTTTCAATGATCTTCTATCTAAAAGTAGACTCCACTCGATTTTTCTGAAGAGCCTTTTCTCTAGCTCCCGACCTCCTCTATAGTTAACCATGCTTCCCCTATAACCTTGCGCTCTTATACCAATTTGAAGGAGGAGGTGAGAAGTCATAATAGTTGCGAATGTATAAACTCAGTGAAGAAATATAGAGCACAAACAAAATCACCTTTTCTCTAGCTCCCGACCTCCTCTATAGTTAACCATGCTTCCCCTATAACCTTGCGCTCTTATACCAATTTGAATGAGGAGGTGAGAAGTCATAATAGTTGCGAATGTATAAACTCAGTGAAGAAATATAGAGCACAAACAAAATCAAGAGAAGAAGTTTGATGGAAAAGGCTCATTAGCTAACTATATTGTCTTCACACTAATGGTACAAATTTATAGTATAATGGGTGATTCCATCTCAAATAGATATTTTTTTATAGATCCTAAAATTATGCATGATGACTAGGCTAGACAATCTTAACTAATTTATTAGTCATCACTTAAGGATATATTACTAATATCCTAAATGAATAATACAAATATACGTGACAATTAAACTTAGTGATTGGTAAGGTAAGTCATAGGATAACATTTCCCTCCTAAATCATAAATCTATCTATCTATACCAACTAAGTTAAAATATGATATCATGGATTTTTCAAAAATCCTTGACATGAGCTTCAATGGAAAATCTGCGGGAAAATCGTCAATATGGATGTTGAATGGTTTATCTGAAATGAAGTGGAAGAGAGATAAGATATGGAAGTGAACAACTGCAATGTCTAAACATTCCCTGATTGCTTGACAATTCAATCATTTTTCCAAGTATTTTAACTAGAATAATCTGATGTCTTCTGCTAATTGGTGAACATATAGTATCACCA
>JASDQU010503039.1:59647-71657 GCA_032191745.1 Picea mariana | reverse complement strand
ATAAGACACAAATCTAGGTGACACATGGCAACCACTCAGGAAGTGCCACTTCAACAAGTGATGTCAACAAGTTATGCCACTCCGAGAGTTTTTACTTCAAGATTTTCACCACTAGAAAATGAGCTAAGTCCCGAAGTCCCGAAGTGGACATGAGTCATCCGATTTGAAGAACACTTCGAGAGAATTCTGAACCGTTGATGATTATGGACATGTGTCTGTTACTTGGAAGATTTATAAAGAGGTTGGAAGTCGCGAAGGACGAAGTCCTGAAGTACCGACAATCGTCCATCTCATCATGATATTAATACGTGACCATTTATTTGATTAAGTGATCCGATACTCACTTGTCCTAGTGCCTGGTCACCACCTGTGGTCATATGGAATAACAGAAATAAAGGTAAAATATAATGTGTTGCTTAAGTTGATTATCCCATGGTTTTGCATTTTCAGTCATATGTAAATGGTTTGAAGGAAGCACCCTAGGAAAACTCAATTTCTGTAGTGTTTACAGAGATTTGGAATCAAGTTAAGAAGGAATTTGATCCATACCTGTGATCGATTAATGAAAAATCATTTTTCATTAAATTTAAAGGGATTCTCGATAATATTTGGATAAATAAAAATCAAGGGGTGCAATGGTCCAAACAAAGAGACACAATGTTTCATAGCTTACACTAGTTGGAAGGATATATAAACAAGAAAGAGTGGTGAGAAGAATGTGCCTTTGCAGTTCAAATAAGAAGATCAAAACAAAAGAAGAATTCAAGAATAAGAATTGCTGGTTCTAATGGGCCTGTGATTGTCTTATTGAAGATCAGGAATAGGAGAAGATAGAGAAACAATTATGCATTCTAGTATTTTATATAGAATACCTTTATTGGAATGCAACAGATTTATTGAATATTAAATGACAGAAGCCAGACAGCAAGAGATGAAGTTTGATTGCAGATAACTAGAAGACCATACAAGAAGAGGTTGCAATAGACAAGTAGAAAGTACAACAGTTAATGATACTAAGAAGACTTGAAGAATTAATAGTATCTCTGTTTGTTTGAACATAGTACAGTAAAAGAGTTATAATTTTTATAACCTACATAAAGGGAGGAAGGGTAGAGCAAGGGAAAACAAGTTGAATTCAAAAGGTCAAATATGATAGGACTTGTGTTAATGGATGCATGAGTCAAATTTAATGAAGACCAGAAGAGATTGAATTGCACTGTGAAATTAAGGGTGGTTGGGTGGTGCAAGGGTGGGTTAGAGCTTGGAGGGGAGTATGTGCCTCCTTGTCATTTGTATCTGACTAAATAGGGGGTCATAGCCTCCTTCCATTTGTAGCTAGTAAATAGGGTGTCAAACCATCTTTATCAGTTGTAGCTGACTAAATATTGGGTCATAGACTCCTTCCAGTTGTAGATGGTAAATAGGGTGTCAAAGCATCCTTTCAGTGGTAGCTGATAAACTAGGGGGTCACAACCTCCTTCCAATTGTAGCTGGTAAATGGGGTGTGGAAGCATCCCTTAAGTCATAGATGAAGAAACTTGGGGATGGTCTCTCCATCAAGTTGTAGCTTGAAAACAATTTTGTAAAAAGAAAAAATTATTAATGAGAAAAGAGTTGGTGGTTTTCCCTGTTGGGTTCCATAATAAAATCCTGTGTTCATAAGGGTTTGTCGTTCATCATATATTTCTTAGCTTAATAATTAATGTGTGTGCTTAATATTGAGAGAATTAATAAGAAAAAGTAGGCAATAATGATTCACCCCCCCACCTCTCAGTATTGTTGGATATACCATTAATTGGTATCAAAGAAAGGTTTCTTTAAGAACAGTCTAACAAACTCAATGGAAGATTGATGCAGGAGCATCTCAAGCAAGCCAGGGCGGAGACAACGGACAACTGGAAAAGCACCAGTGGAAATTTTGAAATATATTGAAACATTAATGAAACCATCAAGTGGAGGCACACTTGTAAAATGTAAACGGACCTTGAGCGATCCGCTCTCATCCTTAGTAGATAGAAGGCATTTATGGTAGTTAATGCAAGAAGATAGAATTTAATTCTAGATTAGACAGTTTAGAATGAGAGAGGGAAATGGGATATAGACACCCTCATTATGTAATTGTAGCATAGAGGGATATTATGAAATAGAAGAGAGAACAAGAGAAGGAGAGAATAGAAGAGAGCATAGACCATAGAAGAGAAAAAACAGAGAGTTGTATAGCCGAATTCCATGTACAGTAGTTCTGAATTAATACAAGAAGGCTTTGATTCAGACTCATGGTGTTCAAGTATTCTCTGTGTATGCATTTTTGAATATTATGCTCATGAATGTTTTACTCTTTCTGTCATGCAATTGCTTTTATGCTATGTATGAATGATTTCTTATTGAATGTTGGAAATTTGAGAGAGAGAGAGAGTAAGAGGAATGAGTTTCAATTGTTTCTCTATCTAAGCAAGAGTTCCTGCAATGAGTGCAGTTGAATTGTCTGCAAGGAGTGCATTGACAAAGGGTTCAAAGGTTTGTCTCTGAAAGCTCAGATAAGATAGCCTTTGTTCTCATTCCCCTAGAAGTGCAGTTGGGCACAGGAGCCATGCAAGGTGTGCACAGGCCAAGTAGAGGTTCAAGTTTTGTAACTTGAATGATTTTTTGAGAGACTGCTACTGCAGGAGTGCGCAGAGTTGACAGGCTCCCATTCCTTGGAGTAATTAAATAATTTTCCACAAGGAGTGCATGTAGGAGTCTTCTTCAAGACTCAAAGTTGGAGGAAGTTCAGGAAGGATAAACCCTTCAAAGTCATCAAATAAGGCATAGGAAGCTTGTGCATTGAAAATGGTGAGAAAGCATTGCAAGTTAGGTCATAGGTGGTTAAGTATTATGGAAAACCACTTAGTAACGAGTTGCAGAAGTCCTTGTGAAAGAAAAAGATGGACGATTAGAATTCTCTGAGGAGAATTCACGAAGTCCCATGAGTCATCAGATCTCACGAAAGAGCAGGGGAGTTATGATGAGTATTCCCAAAGGTTCTAAGCTCAGAAGGAGCAGAGCTGTAGATCCAAGCCAGAGAAGCCGTTGGATTTACCTGTGAACTTCTATCTCGGGTTTTCGCGAGTGGAAGTCCCGAAATCTTGGCAACAAGACTCGTGAAATCATGAAATGCGAAGTCTCAAAGGTCGAAAGGATTATGTGGGCCACAGAATCGGCAGGTGGACAGGTGGCACACTATCAACACAGAGTCAAACTTCGTTGACCATTTCAGTGTTTTGTGGGGTGAAGACCCGAATCCTTTGCATTAGTATTCGCGATATCGCGAAGTTTGAAGTCCTGATGGAGTGAAAGACCATTGAAAGGTCAAAGCTTGTGAGCATATCGGAGTTTGGTAAATCAGGTTTCAGGAATCGCGAGAACAAGTTGCTTGGCATTGCGACCATCGAAATCATGATAAGGAGAAATCCGAAATAGAGAGAGGAATGGTCAAACATTGACTGTTTTCAAGCTTTCAGAGATTGAGAGACAAGGTGCTTGACCACCAGATTCGCAAAAGTGAGATGTCCGATCTCCTGAAGTATAAGGGGGAATTTCTCGAAGTTAGTTGTGGGTGCAGATTTCCTAAAAGGGAAATAGAAGAGTCGTTGCCAAAAGCTCTTTGGGCCAGTGTAAGGGAAAAGATCCTATGTACATGGACCTTCCGACCTATGGGTTGAGGGTAGCGTGCGTCATCATTTGGTATCAGAGCTCAAAAAGGTTTCTTTTCTTTCTGTAGCAGGGAAAAGGAAAATCCACCATGCTGTCGAGAAGAAGGGATAGGAAAACACCAGATATACCAGAGGAGAGGGAAATGCCGAGAAGAAGAGGTAGGTAGATGACTGATTCTACCATGGAAAAAGAAATGCATGATTTACATGCCAGAATTGAGGACATGGAGACAACATAGAGGCGTACAGTCAATGTTGGGGATCTTAGTGATTTCGAAAGTGAAATTGAGCCTAAAAATGATGAAGAAGAAGTTGCAGTCAAAGACGTAGCAAATGAATGCTTGATTAGGGCTATTGCAAGAATGGGTGCAAGAGAGAAAATGGAAATTTCAGTTTATGAGGGAAATTTGGATGTAGAGGAGCTTCTAGACTGGATTAGAGCCCTGGACACATACTTTGACTATGAAGATGTCGAAGAGGACAAGAAGGTTAAGCATACTGTCACAAGATTAAAGGGACATGCAACATTGTGGTGGGATGAACTACAAGCTAACAGACACTGCAAAGGCAAGTAGAAGATCAAAAGCTGGGACAGGATGATCGCAAAGATGAAGGAAAAATTCATCCCCAGAGATTACCAGATTACTCTGTTTCGAAGAATGCAAAACTTGAGACATAAGCTGATGACAGTGAAAGAATACACTGAAGAATTCTACAAGATGAACATCAGGGCAGGTTATTGGGAGAGCCATGATGAAAAGGTTGCTAGATACATGAATGGATTGAGATACAACATTCAGGATGAGATGAGCATGGTAACCATCAGAATGGTAGAAGATTCTTATTAGAAGGCTCTAAAAGCAGAAGAGAAGCTGAGCCGAAAGCAGGGTCAAAGAGGCCGAGGCAGAAGTCAGCCCAAAGGCAAATTAGTTTCCCAGGATAAAAATCATAAGCCCAAGGAGGATTGGAAGAAACCTCAAACTCAAACTGAGAGAGGTGAAAGCTCACAGCGAGGGCAATATGTTGAATAGAGAGGGAAACATACTGAACAGAGAGGAGACTATGCTGATAATAATATCTTTCCTCGTACCAGAGGTAGAGGAAGAGGAAGAGGTGGAGTAATAACGTGCTTCACATGTGGAAAGAATGAGCACAAGTCTTACGAGTGTCCATATAAAAATAAAGAAGGTGGAGAGACTCACATAGCCGAAGCACAGAGGCAAGATGTTGAGACAGAAGATGCTGAAGGCGGAAGATCGCTGATGATGCGAAAAGTTTAGTCCAAAGGAGTAGACTTTTTTGGACTACTTGCAAAACCAAGGACAGGGTATGGAAGGTCATTGTGGACAGTGGTAGCACAGATAATCTAGTTTCTACAGAGATGGTAGAAAAGATGGAGCTGGAGATGATTGATCATCCAAGCCCATACAGAGTTTCGTGACTACAAAAAGGACATAAGGTAACTGTCACTAAATAGTGCTTAGTTGAATTTAAGATAGGAGGATATAATGATAAGATACTCTGTGATGTTATTCCCATGGATGTTTGCCATCTATTGCTAGGTAGACCATGGAAATATGACAGGAATGTGATTCATGATGGGAGAATGAACACATACACCCTAGAGAAGAATGGGAGAACTCACATGTTGCTTCCAATCAAGGATAAGAAGGTGAAACTGGAAGTAAGTAACACCGTACTTCTCATGAGTGGGAAGGAACTTCTTATATAGGTCAAGAAGAAGGAAGAACCACAATTCATTGTGGTTAGGAAGCATAGAATTGTTTTGACTAGCACAAGGGTGGATGGTTTACCAGAAGAGGTTCAGGAACTATTGGAAGAGTTCGATGACATAGTAGTGGACGAACTGCCTCGTTCGTTGCCACCGATCAGAAGTGTGAGTCATCACATTGATCTCATACCAAGAACTAGTTTTCCAAACAAAGCCCTGTATAGATTGACACCGCAAGAGAATGAAGAGGTCAAAATACAAGTCTAGGATTTATTGCACAAAGGTTTGGTCAGAGAAATCTTGAGTCCATGTGTTGTTCCGACAGTACTCAGTCCGAAGAAAGATGGAGGCTAGAGGATGTGTACTAACTCGAGGGTGATCAACAAGATAACCATCAGGTACAGGTTTCCCTTGCCAAGGATGGATGATCTGATGGATTTCTTGAGTGGAGAAAAATTCTTTTCAAAGATTGATTTGAAAAGTGGTTATCATGAAATCTGCATGAGAGAAGGTGACAAATGGAAGACAGCATTCAAAACCAATGAAGAGTTGTATGAATGGCTTGTTATGCCATTTGGCTTAACAAATGCACCGAGTACCTTCATGAGGTTGATGAAACAAGTCCTAAGGGAGTTCATCGGAAAATTTGTTATCATATATCTGGATGACATACTGGTTTTCAGTGAAACCGTGCTAGAGCATATAAAACATTTGACTACAGTGATGAAGAGGTTACAGCAGGAGAAGTTGTTGATAAACATGAAGAAATCCTCATTCATTAAGACAGAGCTCATTTATTTGGGATTTGTTATTTCTGCAGATGAGTTGAGGATGGATCCAGATAAGGCAGAGGTAATCAAGAATTGGCCATCACCAAAGAATATTTTTGAGGTGAGAAGTTTTCAAGGATTGGCTAGTTTCTACCAAAAATTCATTAGAAATTTCAGTGGAATTAGTGCACCGATGATGGACACAGTGAAGAAAAGACACAAGTATTTTCACTAGATAGGAGAAGCTGAGAAGAGCTTTAATCCGTTAAAGAGGAAGATTACAAAACAACCAATTTCGGTGTTGTTGGATTTCCAAAAGACATTTCAGGTGAAATGCAATGCAAGTGGATTTGCAATAGAGGTAGTCTTGAATCAAGATGATAGACCGATAACATACTTCAACGAGAAGCTGAATGAAGCAAAGGTGAAATACTCCACATATGACAATGAGTTTTATGCTATCATACAAGCATTGAAGAAATGGAGACATTACTTGATCCCGAAAGAGTTTTTCTTGTATAGTGACAATCATGCATTGCAATTTGTAACTCAACAGGAAAAGTTGAATTAGAGACATGTTAAATGGGTTGAATATATTCAGAATTTCACTTTTTTGATTAAACATATTTCTGGTATTGCTAACAAAGTTGTTGATGCTTTGAGCAGGAAATGTTTGTTGTTGCAGGAGTTCAGAGTTAAAACACTGGGTTTTGATGATCTCAGGAACCTGTACAAGGATGACTCAGATTTCAAGGAGGCATACGAAGAAACTGAGAATCAAATTCTCAGGGATAGAATCCAAAGCAAATAATACATGATCCAGGAAGGATTACTGTTTAAAGGTAATCAACTTTCTATTCCAAAATGCTCCATGAGGGAGAATTTGCCGAAAGAGAAACACAGTGGAGGATTGGAAGGACATTTTGGTCACGAAAAGACATTCGCAAAGTTGAATGAGTCATATTTTTGGCTAGGAATGCGAGAAGACGTCAAAATATTCGTGGATAGATGCATAATTTGCCATCATTCGAAGGGAAGGAAGAAGAATGCAAGGTTTTAGCAACCATTTCCCATACCTGAGAGGCCGTGGGATGTAATCAACATGGATTTCATATTGGGGTTGCCAAGAAAAAAAAGGGGTTTTGACTCACTCTTTGTGGTGGTGGATATATTTTCCAAGATGGCACACTTCATTCCATGTCAGAAGACCAGTGACACAACTCACATTGCGAATCTGTTTTTCAAAGAAGTCATTTGACTTCACGGCTTACCAAGGAGCATAGTTTCGGATCGAGACACCAAGTTCATAAGACACTTTTGGAGGACCTTATGGAAGAAGCTAGGAACTAACTTGTCTTTTAGTTCACCTTATCATCCTCAGACAAATGGACAAACAGAAGTGGTAAACAGAAGTCTTGGAGACTTGCTGAGAAGCCTGGTGACAGAACACCATAGCCAGTGGGACAACATATTACCACAGGCGGAGTTTTCTTATAATGACTCAGTTAATAGAAGCATAGGGAAAATTCCATTTCATTTTGTCTATGGCATGCAGTTGAGAGGAATTTCTGAGTTGAGATATTCAAAACATAATGCAACTAGGAGCGCTAGTACAGAAGATTTCACAGAGGCGATGAAGGAACTTCACAGCCAGGTGAATGAGTGATTGTAGAATTCGAGCCAGAAATATAAGCAGAGAGTAGATCAACACAAGAGACAACTTCAATTTAAGGTTGGTGATTTGATTTTGGCACATTTGAGAAAGGAAAGGTTCCCAAAAGGGACATATAACAAACTGAATATGAAGAAGATCAGACCATGTAAGGTCTTGAAGAAGATTGGAGCAAATGCTTACGAGATTGAATTACCTGATGGGATCGAAATTTCTCCGATATTCAATATCTCATATTTGTACCCATATAAAGCTGAGGAAGCAGGGACAGCAAATAAAAAAAATAAGTCCAGTGAACAAATCAGATGCCAATTACAGAAAAGTTGCAGATGGAGCGCATACTGGACAAAAGGGTCGGAAAGAAGACCAGGCGAAAACAATACTTTGAATATTTGGTCAAGTGGAAGGGCCATCCAGTTGAATATGCCAGCTGGGAGAACGAAGTAGAGGTCCAGAGGCATGGACACACCGTACACGAGCTCATGGACAGGAGCCCATGAAAATTTTCAAGCCAGGGAGTATGATGCAGGAGCATCTCAAGCGAGCCAGTGCAGAGACAATGGACAGCTGGAAAAGCGCCAATGGAAATTTTGAAATATCTTGAAACATTAATGAAAACATCAAGTGGAGGCACACTTGTAAAATGTAAATGGACCTTGAGCAATCCACTCTCCTCCTTATCATATAGAATGCATTTATGGTAGTTAATGCAAGAAGATAGAATTTAATTCTAGATTAGATAGTTTATAATGAGAGAGGGAAATGGGATATAGACACGCTCATTATGTAATTGTAGCATAGAGGGAGATTATGCAATAGAAGAGAGAACATGAGAAGGAGAGAATAGAAGAGAGAATAGAGCATAGAAGAGAAAAGTAGAGAGCTGTATAGCCGAATTCCATGTACAGTAGTTCTGAATTAATACAAGAAGGCTTTGATTCAGACTCATGGTGTTCAAGTATTCTCTGTGTATGAATTTTTGAATATTATGCTCATGAATGTTTAACTCTTTCTGTCATGCAATTTCTTTTATGCTATGTATGAATGATTTCTTGTTGAATGTTGGAAATTTGAGAGAGAGAGAGTAAGAGGAATGAGTTTCAATTGTTTCTCTATCTGAGCAAGAGTTCCTGCAATGAGTGCAGTTTAATTGTTCGCAAGGAATGTGTTGACAAAGGTTTCAGAGGTTTGTCTCTGAAAGCTCAGATAAGATAGCCTTTGTTCTCATTCCCCCATAATTGCAGTTAGGCGCAGTAGCCATGCAAGGTGTGTGCAGGCCAAGTAGAGGTTTAGGTTTGGTAACTTGAATGATTTGTTGAGAGACTATTGTTGTAGGAGTGCGCAGAGTTGACGTGCTCCCATTCCTTGGAGTAATTAAAGAATTTTCCACAAGGAGTGCATGTAGGAGTCTTCTTCAAGACCTAGATTTGGAGGAAGTTCAGGAAGGATAAAGCCTTCAAAGCCGTCGAAGGAGGCACAGGAAGCTTGTGCACTGAAAATAGTGAGAAAGCGTTGCAAGTTGGGTTGTAGGCGGTTAAGTACCATGGAGAACCACTTAGTAACGAGTTGCAAAAGTCCTCATGAAAGAAAAAGATGGACGATCGAAATTCTCTAATAAGAATTTGCGAAGTCTCGTGAGTCGTCAGATCTCACGAAAGAGCAGGGGAGTTACGATGAGTATTCCCAAAGGTTCTAAGCTCATAAGGAGAAGAGCCATAGATCCAAGCCACATAAGTCATTGGATTTACCCGTGAACTTCTATCTTGGGTTTTCATGAGTGGAAGTCCCAAAATCTTGGCAACAGGGCTCGCAAAATCATGAAACGCGAAGTCTCGAGGCCGAAAAGATTGTGTGGGCCACAGAATCAGCAAGTGGACAGGTGGAACACTATCGACATGAAGTCAAACTCCGTTGGCCATTTTAGGGTTTCATGGGGTGAAGACCTGAATTATTTGCATTAGGATTCGTGATATCATGAAGTTCGAAGTCCCAATGGAGTGAAAGGTCGTTGAAAGGTCAAATCTTGCAAGCATATTAGAGTTCAGTAAATCGGGTTTTGATAATTGCGGGAACAAGTTGCTTGACATTGCGACCGCCGAAATCACGATAAGAAGAAATCCAAAATAGAGAGAGAAATGGTCAAGCATTGACTATTTTTGGGCTTTCGGAGATTGAGAGACAAGGTGCTTGACCACCATATTCGCAAAAGTGCGAAGTCTGATCTCCTGAAGTATAAGGGGGGATTTCTCAAAGTTAGTTGTGGGTGAAGATTTCCCGAAAGGGAAATAGAAGAGCCATTGTCGAAATCTCTTCGGGCCAATGTAAGGGAAAATATCCTGTGTACGTGGACCTTCTGACCTACGGGTTGAGGTTAGCATGCATCATCAAAGATCAAATTAAGAACACATGGATGGACAAAATATTTACATTGTTAATGGAACTCCAATACCTGGAAAAGAAGAATACATATTTTGGAGTAAAAGAATGGAAATTCATATGAAGGCATTGGGACTTTAATTATGGAATTCAGTGATCACTAATTACTTCCCACCAAACAGAGTAAGGACTTCTGCTCAAAACAAAGAAAAGAAAAGTAACTCAATGTCAATGAACACAATCCTTGATGGACTACTTGATGATGTCGAAGAGAAGATAGGTGAATGTAACTCTGCAAAGGAACTTTGGGACAAGATAAAATACCTCTACTGAGATGAGAATTCAAATGAAGCATTTCAATCAGAACAAAGTTCAGTCTACAACAATTCTAGTGATGAAGATTCTTTTGAAAAATACTCAGACATTGAAGAATATGTCAATCTTGAAGCTGATCTTGAGTATGCTTTCGATGAACTCATAAAATATAAACAAAGGTGTAAATAACTAAAGGATCTCATGCTGGACAAAAGGGGGAAACAAGGTTCAAAGAAGAAAGAACTTGAGCAAATCATAGTTGACTTTAGAATCCATGTCCAAATGGATCAAGAGATATTGGAATCTTTGGAACAATATCTTAATAAGGAGGAACAATAGGTTGAAGAGCTCAAACAAAAACAACTACAAGGTGAGGAAGAAAATTAGACCTTAAAAAGACAACTAATGTCCTTAGAAGAGGATCTACATAGTTCAAGACAACAAGCAACCATTAGCATGGAAGAAACCAAGAATTTAAAACAAGAAGTTGTTGGACTCAAGGATCAATTGAAGATTGTTGAAAAATTAAAGAAAGGAACTGAAGCCCTTGATAAAATTCTCAGTCTACAAATATTTCCCTCGAACAAATATGGCCTTGGATATGACCAAGTACACATGGTTAAAGGATCAAGTACTATTACTTAGATTAATGTAGAAGATGACAAGTGTTGTGATGATATCTCCAAAGAAATAACTATGCAACAAAAGGATGGCAAGAATGAAAACTCCTATACTCAAGAACTTTCTCATCCTCCCAACAAGAGTAACCTCAAAAGAAATAGAAATCACAAGAAAGAAGACCAGAAAACTCCCAAGTACAAGAGTGCATCCTATGGCTATTTTTTTTATTACGGTCACAAGGCTGCGGACTACATAACCAAGAGACACAGGTTGAAAAAACAAGAAAACACATGCAGTTCAAGTGAAATGAAAGATCCTAAAAACAAGACTGGGATAGGGTATGTGAATAAAGAAAGTACTATTTCCCCTACTTTCAATGCTAACAAAAAAGAGTTGACAAATAAATTCATTTTAATAAGATATTCACACATGTTCAGGGGCTATTGTTATTCATGTAATAACTTTGGACATAAAGCTCTAAATTATATAAGATATGGAAGGAAACACTTAAGGGTTAATAACTATAACCGTAAAGATAACCAAACAGTAAATCAAGTTAAAAGCATAAATTATCACTCCTTTGCACCTCTACAAGAAAGGAACCTAGAATGCTTCAAATATCATAGTTATGGACATAAAGCCAGTAATTACAGATTAATTCAAGTCTCATAAAAACCAAAGTTCATTAGAGAGCAAAAGAAGATTTGGAAAGAAAAAACATCAAAAGAGGAATGTCTTATTTCCTTGAAAGCCCAAGATAAGAAAGATGTCTGGTATGTTGATAGTGGGTGCTCAAAACCTATGACAGGAAACAAGGAAATTTTTTTGAACT
>JASDQU010503039.1:36189-48468 GCA_032191745.1 Picea mariana | reverse complement strand
GGGAGAGAAAGGGGCTAGAAATCCTAGGTCTAGCATACTACTTTATTTATTTATATATATAAATGGGTGTGGTTTGAGTATGAAGGGAAGGATATAACCTTGCTACTTAAATTAAGTTAGAATGGTGTGGTAGTGTCTTCGCGTGGCATGTAAACAACCTCACAGAGATTTAGGACAGGAAATAAGATATTTATATATGATCTTTTAAATTATTCAACAAAATTCAGAGATTAATGTCCCTTAGAATTTTTTTTTTATGGCAAATTATGAGGTTCATTACATATGGTATCAGAGTAAATGTTACAACACTAGACCTGAACAAGACCACATTAGCTACTTATCATATATTTTGATTTATGAAAAACTAACAAACTTTTGTTGTTACAAACAGAAAACCTTTTATGTATTGTATTAATCATGGCAGTGTAGGATGATGCAGAAATAAGGCTTGATGGGAATCCAGAACAAGAGCATCCTGAAAATTGGAGACAGAATAGTGAAAGAAACTCACCTACTGAAGTTTGGAAACAATGAGGAATCTCATTGTCAAACTGCAAGTTTTCAAAGCCGATAATGAAAAACTGAAGAAATCACAAAAGGAACAACATGAAATAAATGAAGACCTGCTGCACAGTATAGTGACAAAGAAAATCCCAAAGGACGATAATAATGAAGAGGAGGTCAGTAAAAGGGCCTCCAAGAATTCTGATCCAGAAGTAGAAAAAGGGGACAGTTCATCTGAAGGTACACCTTCAGCTGAAGACCAAACTAAAACAGACAGAAAAAGAAAACAAGTAGACCATCTTGAAGGAGAATTTAAGAAGACTAAACCAACTACATTTGACAGGGAATCCAGAAMAGGTGAGGAAGTTAAGGCCTGGTTATTACATATCAAAAAATATTTTCAAATATACAACTATTCCARCAATATGAAAGTCAGAATGCCCATTTACAACCTGAAAGGAAAGGCCAACAWYTGGTGGAAAGACCTGAAGYTGGCAAAGGGMTTAAAAGAAAAACAGATGGAATGGTCCGACTTCAAGAAATATTTCAAGAAACAATACCTATCTGAAAGCTACTATGAAAGGAAGATGAAATAATTTTATGAGTTACAACTTGGTCAGATGACAATGGAGGATATTATAAACAAATTCCTGGAATTACTAAGATTTGTACCTTACATCCGGGAGGACAAGATAAAAATACAGTGATTCCTAATCTATTTACCATAGTCTTACAAGGACAAAATTGAGTTTGACAACCGCAAGTCCTTGAGTGAAGTATTCAGGAAAGAACGAATGTGCTACGATCAGTACAAACATTGGACATAGTTTCCCAAAGCTTGGAAGGATAAGAAACAAGAGCGAATGAACCTGCGGAAGAAGGGATTCCATCCATCTCCTTATCAGAATGCAACAAAAATATTTCATAGGAAGGATTTTCACTTCAATAACACAAGTATGCAAGGAAACGGGAAAATGGTAAATCTAGGAACTAAGAAGTTTGGGAACAATCCCATGGAACCATTAAAGTGCTGGGAATGTGGAGATCCTCATCTAAGAAGGAACTATCCAAGTTTAAATTTAGCAAACATAACTACTGTACACAATTTGCAGGAAGCCTCGATGGTGGGTGATGTGGGCAGAAGCATGCATCGAATAAATTTAGCTATAGATGGTTGGAAAGCAGACCACCAGTCCACAGTGTTGGAAATCAAAGGTAAAATCCATAATACCTGATTTTCTATTTTAATTGATCCCGGATACACATTAAGTTATATCACTCTGGGTGTAGAAGAGTCCAATAAACTTAAGAGGATAAATCACACAAAACCATGGCTGGTACAATTAGCAACAGGGACAAAAAGGAAAGTGGTTGATTTCATTTTTGATTTCGAATTCAGTTTAGATGGTAAAAACATAAAAACAAATCTGAACATTCTGCCACTAGGATCTTATGATGTGATTATCGGAATGGATTGGTTGGAAAAGCACAAAGCAGTTCTGGATTGTTATACAAAGACACTTAATTATAAATATGGTTATGACACTACCAGAACAACCCGAGGTATACCAAAACCAGTATCAGTTAGACAAGTCTCAACAATGCAATTCAAGAAATGCATAAGAAAGGGTTGCCAAGTTTACGCCATCCAAGTAATGAATCTGTTAGAAAAAGAAGATAACCCAAAGCTAGAATATTTTGTTGTCCTACGTGAATTTAGAGACATGTTTGTTGATGAGATACCAGAATTACCTCCTAGAAGGGAAATAGACTTCTCCATATACCTACTACCTGGTTCAGCCCCTATCTCTAAAGCACCTTACCAAATGAGTTTACTAGATTTGACAGAGTTAAAAATACAATTACAAGAATTGTTGGACAAATAGTATATCAAACCGAGTGTTTCACCATGGGGGGCCCCAATCCTCTTTGTGAAAAATAAATATGGTACTCTAAGACTTTTTATCGATTATAGACAATTGAATAAAATGACTATTAAGAACAAGTCCCCTTACCGAGGATAAATGACCTGTTTGATCAGGTAGGTGGGGCCAAAATCTTTTCAAAATTAGATTAACGATCCAATTATCATCAAGTTAGGATAAAGAATGAGGATATAATCAAAAAAAAATTTCAGACAAGATATGGACACTACGAATTCATAGTCATACCTTTCAGACTCACTAACTCACCAGCCACGTTTATGTGCCTGATGAATAGTATTTTCAGTCAATACTTAGACAAGTCCGTACTAGTATTTATCGACGATATTCTGGTGTAATCTAAAACGGAGGAAGAATATGAAGAACACTTAAGAATAGTTCTGCAAATGTTGAGGAAACACAAACTGTACGCCAAATTTGATAAGTGTGACTTTTATCAAAAGAAAATACAATATCTAGGACATGTAATTTCAGCAGAAGGCATTGTCGTCGACCCTGAGAAAATAAAGGCCATCATGGAATGGTTGGTACCCAATGATGTAGTGGATATTCAGTTATTCATGGGAATCACCATATATTATCATAGATTTCTAGAGGGGTTTTCCAAGATAACCTACCCTATCACGACTTTACAAAAGAAAGGGACCAAGTTTAACTGGTCACAGAAGTGTCAAGACAGTTTTAACAAGATGAAGGAATTATTGACAACAACCCTCATATTGAAGGTAGCAAACCCAGATAAAGAATTTACCATATGTGTTGATGCGAGTAGGTGGTGTCCTAACTCAGGAAGGACATTTGATTTGTTATTAATCCTGGAAATTAAAGGAACATGAGAGAAATTATGTCACTCATGACTTAGAACTAGCAACAATGATACACGCCTTAAAAATGTGGTGACACTACATAATGGGCAGAAAGTTTTTACTATTGACGGATAATAGCGGTGTGAAATATCTATTTAGCCAGCTAGATCTTAATGCAAGGCAAGCAAGGTGGCTAGCCTTTTTGAGCGAATTCGACTTCGAGGTCAGACATATCAAGGGAAAGGGAAATAAGGTAGCAGATGCTTTAAGCAGAAGAGTCCATGGGTTATTTGAGATAAATATCAGCAGGGAAGAAATAAATATGGAAGAAAGAATAAGAACGACATGCATTAACGATGAAAATTACACTAAGGTAATGGAATCTAATTAAAAAACAATATCATAAACTCAGATAAACTAGATTTGAGTATCGACAAGAAGGGACTATTACGGTTTAAAAACAGACTTTACATACCAGATTCAATAGAGTTAAAGTTAATAGTCTTGGAAGAAGTGCATAAGAAACTGTATTCTAGCCATCCAGGATACCAGAAAACAATAACAACACTTAGAAAACTATTTTACTAGCCTAATATGAAGGGAGAAACAACAGAATACTTGGCTAGGTGCTAAGATTGTCAGTAGGTTAAGGCCAAACACCAACATCCAGCCGGCCTATTGCAACCATTACCAGTGCTAGAATGGAAATGGGAGACCATATTGCTAGACTTTATAACAGGTTTTCCTAAAACTCAAAAATAAAATGAAACTATTATGGTGGTAATCGATAAACTCAGTAAGCCTGCACACTTTAATACTGTGAAATCTACTTTTAAAGCAATAAATATCGTTGAAATATTTATGAAATAAATTTTTAGATTGCATGGTGTTCCTAAAATGGTGATCTCAGAAAGAGACGTAAAATTTATGTCCACTTTTAGAAAGAATTGTTTGCGGGGCTAAATACTAATTTGAATTTTAGCACAAGCTACCATGCACAAACGGATGGATAGACTGAATGAACAAATCAGATCGTAGAATATATGCTCCGCATGTACATAAGAACCAATATGAGTAAGTGGGAAGACTACATGCACTTGGTAGAGTTCACATATAACAATGGGTACCAAAATTAGGCTAAATTGAGCCCCTTCAAGGTACTATACGACAGAAAGTGCACAATGCCAATTAGTTGGGACGATCCAGTTGACTGAATCATGGTTGGACCAGAAATGCTTCAAGAAATGGAAAGTATGGTAAGAAGGGTGAAACAAAACTTAAAAGAGGCACATGATAGACAAAAACATTATGCGGACCAGAAAAGAAGACACTTGGAATTTCAAGTGGGAGATCCTGTTTACTTAAAGGTCAAATACCGAAAGAGTTCACTAAAACTTGGGAACTGTGTCAAGTTGGCACCCAGGTTTTGTGTGCCCTTCGATATTTTAGCTTGAATTGGACCCGTATCTTACCAACTTGCACCTCCAGCTAATTTAAGAATTCATAATGTATTTCATGTTTTCTTGTTGAAAAAGTATGTCCATGACCCTACTCATATGATTGATTGGAACTTGGTGCAGATGGAACTAGAAGGTGAGTTCCAGGTGGAACCCCTGCACATTCTGGACTAGAGAGAAATAGCACTTCAAAATAGAGTCTTCGCTCAGGTAAAAGTGCAAAGGATGCACTTTAGTCCTGAGCAGGCCACTTGGGAGTTGGAGGGAGATTTGTAGAAATATCATCCAATCCTATTCAAAGAAAGGAACAAACACTGAAGACAATGTTTTATTGAAGGGGGAAAGGATGTGACATCCCCCCAAAAAATAAAGTATTTTTGGAATTCAAAATTTGTTAGCAAATTATTCTTTTTTTAGTAAATTCGAATTTGGAATTTTTTTTCCAATTATGGCAATTTCAAATTTCGAATTTAATAAATTGTAATTAATTATTATGACTATTGGGCAGAGACCTGATTTGACCCAACAATATATTTTACTATGACACTTGTATGTAAAAAAAATATTGTTTTAATTATTTCAGGAGGACAAATGAAACAACCATGTTAAATTTAGCTGACCATAACTCCATGAGTGGGGAACATGTTGGAACTACCTCTGGGATGATTGTTACAAGTGTCAAATATGAGATTTGGCCATTGAAAGCCCCTAAAAATCAGGGATTTAGGAAGCTGGGAAAATTCCCAAGGGAGGGAAGAAAGACCCAGGCAAAAATATTTTGGATAAATAGCATATGTGAGGCAAGATGTTGCCTAGTATGCAGGAAAATAAAACTACTGTGTCCTTGTTGTTATGAACACTAAATATTGAGTGTGAGGCAAGGGGAGGACTACAGAGATAGAGTAACATTACGGAAGGGGAGATTTGAAGTTCGCCCATGTATTCATGGTCAAGCTAGGGGGTGAACTGGGTAAGTGATTTGGCTGCCCTGTTCTAAGGTTGGGAAGAACGTGGTTGTTCCCTTTGTTTTCTGACAACCATGTTCAGATAGGTACTCTCTAATTCTCGTAACAAATTTGTGCCATTGAAATGATTGTATGTGTTGTTTTTCTAATTGATTACTTGTGGTCACAGGTATTAGATGTAATTAAAGAGTTGATGTAGGTTACTTGTGGAAATAATTATGTTCATCAAAAACTACATCTACAATATCACAACAAGCTTTCTGATATAGGAATAACACTATTTTATTATAATTAATGGACTGATAAAAAACTTGAGTAATCTATCTATGGTAGGAACAAAGAATAAGTAGTGAATTACATAGCAAAAGAAATTGTACATTATATAAATTGTAGCAAGGACATGGTTAGTTTATATAAATTGCTCAAGCGGAAATAAATATGAATTTTGTAAGTATTGATCTAACATAAGTTCATATGAGGAAAATGTATTCAAGTTCTGTATTATTTTCTAACCTGTACAGACAAAAAAACCCAAATCGGAACGAAATTCTACTAGTATAGGAATTCATGATAGATTTATGTGACTATATGGAAGACAATCATGAATATATATATTATCGGATGAACTGTTTCTATGGAGAATTATTGCAGGCTCAAGAGTTGTTTCATCAATTTGAAGGAGGGTATTTAGATTTGCATACTTATATCTAATTTCACTTCTACTAGATTTAAATCTATACTCAAATAGGACTTCCTATCTGCATTTATATAACCGTTAACTAATTAAACATTTTGGTTATTGTAACCTCTACTAAGACATGTGAATACATGCATAGATATAAGTTATATAACTTCTATATATAGAGAGTCAAGTCTCTGAATATCTTTCACAGAAATTACACACACACACACACACACACATATATATATATATATATACAAACTTGTTCCTATCTTATCAATTGTCCCTGTAGACATGTAACTACCACTACATGAAAGAGATATTGAATAAAGAATCTGGAAATGTCTCATTTATTCGTATTATAGTCCAAGATTTATTTTCCTATAATGTGAATCAAATTAAAAAGTACACACGGTCATATCCCTATATACTGTGAGTGAAGAAGTATACAATAAATACATTAAGTAAAACTGGACCTGCAATCATATCTTTTCTAAGACAAAAAGGAAATAAGGGAGAAAATACCCTTTCATACCCTACAATGAGGAAGATACATACATTTTGATACTGAGTATGCATGTTAAGACGACAGTCCCGATAACCAAAATTTATGTACAGATAAACTAGAATGGAAAATAAGACTATCCAACAATCCTTACTTTATTGTAATTAGTTAAGGAAAGGGCTTGCAAAGTAACCTCCAAAAGGATTTATTACACATAGCAAACTGCCTGAAAACCCATAATGTTTTGTGGGAATTCTCCTATTTCTTTTCTAGCCATTACAGGAAATCGAATGTAACTACCAAACTTCTCTAAATCTAAATGGAAGTCGTGCCCTTCAAAGTTCTTGAACTCTTAAAAGAGTTTATAAGGGAACTCAAATACCTTTATCTCCTTTGATAAGAAATGATACCCATAAGTGTACACGGTCTAAATCCTGCAAGGAAGTTATRGGTTTACATTAGCATTCATTACAAAACAAATATATAAGTTCAATGATAATTTTCAATAGAACAAAGGTAATCAAAAGAGTTCATTCTAGAATAATACTTAACTCAGGTAGTAAGTCAGGCCGACCCTTCTCTGTGAATATCTATGGAGCTAATCCTCGAACCCAAAAGGAGTGAAAGGGGACAAGGTCCACCTGACAGGTACCCTTGCAGCCAAAGAGTCCCATCATCAGTGAATGATACCAATCACAAAATTTAAATTATAATTACAATGAATAAATCAAGTTATACCAACAGTTAAGATAAAATGTAAAAGGACTTTCCCAGACCACGATAATGATAGAAGGAAACATAAATAACACAAAGAGGTCAATAAAACTTAACAACAGGCGTCGACTTACTTATATAGAAAGACCGTAGAGAATATTGGTGTTATACAATACAAACTATAGGATTTATTTTGTTCACAGGGTATGGTCTCTAGAATCGGGGTAAGGGGACACGGTGCTAGTACCTCCCAAGAAGTTGAATATTAGGCCCATAGAAAGACTCTACTCACCCAGAAAATAGGATTTAACTCATGACAGCTATACAAAATAACTTTAATGGGAGACTCAAGTAAGAATAAATGGGAAATTTGTGTACGAGGGTTCTTTCACTATAACAAAGAGCCGAGCCACCTTAACAACCAGAAGTATAGGGAATGAGTTCTTACCAGGGAGGGTATATGGCGATAGCAGCCTCTGGTTCTCCTTACCCTTTTTTTTTTGGCAGCTTGCATCTAAGAGACATTACATAGAGATTTTCGAGGGGATTCCACAATGAAAGAGTAAACACATTAAACCCTTGACAAACCCTAACTACATGTTGTAAATGCTAAGAGCACGAAGGATAGATGAACCATGTGATAATAGAAGAGTTGGCACATCTCGATTGGATGAAAGCCTGGTGAGGACATCGTGATTCGCATATTACAAGACTGTCATTTAATGGTAATGCAAAGTCTTAATTTTTCCTAACAGAAGACCATCTCTCCCACATCATGAAATTTACAAAGTCATTTTCAGTCCCTTTCACAATACGGTGAGTTGTAATACACCATACCAACCGTTCACTATAGTTAAACCATCGTTCATTGAATTTTGTCGATATAATGTTTAGTTAAGATCAAGTCAAGAGAGGGTAAGGGACATAGTCTCGAATCCTTTTCCCTTATATCTGTTGTATGTACTTTCCTCTAAGGAAATTTAAATAGTTTAGTGCACCAACATGGGAACCCTCGACTAAGGGAGAGAAAGGGGCTAGAAATCCTAAGCCTAGCATACTATTTTTTTTATTTATACATATAAATGGGTGTGGTTTGAGTATGAATAGAAGGATGTAACCTATGGTACTTAAAGTAAGTTAGACTGGTGTGGTAGTTTCTTCACGTGGCATGTAAACTACCTCAGAGATATTTAGGACAGGAAATAAGGAAATAAGATGTCTGTATCTGATCTTCGAAATTATTCAATTAAATTCGGAGATTAATGTCCATTAGATTTTTTTTATTTTATGGAAAATTATGAGGTTCATTACATCTTGGCTCTGGAACTTCAGGGATTTATTCCTCCACTCCATTATGAACCATTTCTTCCCAAGTGTCAAGTCTTCGGACCTTGCTATCGTATGCCACTCATCCCTTGTGACCAACGGTTGAGATTAACTATAAGCTTTGGGTATTCAAGAGTTCTCTACTCAATGCTAAATGTAACACCTTTCTTTCAGAATACCAAGCTTTTGGACTTCATGATATAGCACCACGTGTCTACTGGGGTCAAGGTATTGTGGGCCCAGTCTAGTTCAATTCTTCATCAATATTTTAAATAATTTATGTTTCCATCAAGGGCCTCACTACCCATGCTCGAGAGGAGTGTCACATGGTGAAATACTAGAAGTGGACACATTGCCCAATATGACAGATGACACGTCTCATGTTCTAATTGACATTTCTATCTTCAAAAGGATATTAACTCACTCACATGTGGCACACATCCTGTATATCCATGGCATCCCTGGTGACGTAAGAAAGTCATGTCACTTCGAAACTTCGAGACTTCGGGTTTCATAAGATTTCACAATAGCACACTCCAATTCTCCTGAACGCCGAACTCTCGAACTTCCTTACCTTCCTGGTCCACATAGTGCAATTGTCAACAATTAAGGTGGTGTCACATGGCTTGTCTAGGAAAGTTCCACATCCCCACAGGTGACATCATCATGCCATGCCACTTTGGCTCTTTGGCTTCGAGACTCCAGACTTCGGGGCTTTAGCAGATTGCACACTAGAACACTTCAATTCTCCCAAACGCCGAGCTACAAACAAGTTGATATGCCAACACGTTCCTCCTTTAATGAACGATCTGGATCAACTACGAGATTTTGGACTTCAGTAGTTTTCACCTTAGCACACTCCATTTCTCCTGAAGTATCAAACTTTCGAACTACTGTAATATCTACTACTCACAATCACTTGCACGCAGATCTGATGGTTGATATTTTTTCTTCACCTCTATGCCTTACCTATTGTTATTGAATCAATATAACAAATATGATCTCTCTTCGACTGATTCTAATGGTCAAGCACTTTTCCCCAGATATATGGTGTATATCCACACTGGGACTTCGAAACTTTAGGCTTCAACAGTTTTGTTTTGTCCTGTCTGTACCTATTGAAGTCACAAAGTTCGAAGGACTTGGTGGTTAACTCTCATGTACCTCTCTCTATATATGATTGTTTTGAAGGATCCTCCCTCTCCCAAATAGATCATGTGGTCCAAATTATAAACTTTGTGGCCCAATACCACGATTGCAGTGGTATCCTTCCTCTATAAGTTTTCTTGAACCACTATACTTCCTGAGCTTCTAAAAACATTCCAAGTGTTCACATGGTGCCTTCTTGACACTCAGGAATGCTTTGAACTCTGAATTTTTCCCTCTCAACAATAATTCACTCTGAAACCTTCACTTCAACTTTCACTAACATGGCCCATCCAGGCTCAGTGTTAAAACCTTGGCTCTAATACCATATTGTAACACCCCCAACCACCCATGTTTGGCCATGCTACTTCAAATAATGCTATGATACCATATTGTAACACCCTCAGCCACCTAGGCCGAGCCATGCTACTCCAAATAACGCTCTGATACCATATTGTAACACCCTCCCCCTCGACCACCCAGGTTGGGCCATGCTACTGAGTAAACATATTTTGTGGAAATATTCACATATAAACTTAACAGGAAATAAAAAGAGATAACATATGATATTCATATATATTTAAATATATATATATATATATATATATATATATATATATATATAATGAAATTAAATGAACATAGACAATATGCTCATACACATGTTCATGTAGAAGAAACTAACACATACATGCAATATATATAGGCATTACTCATCAATTATAACAGATGTAGAAATACACAACATACAATGAACAAAGAATTGGTACTTATCTTTTAATTGAAGTACACCAACTGCATGCAAACCTTCCACAAACCACCCAGCCTTAGAATACACTGCTTTTCACTCTCAGCAGTGGGTCACCCCCGATTTGGGACTAAAATCCATCAGGCAAGGGATTCTTAGGCTAGGCAGGGACAACAGGAAGTTGCGTAGTACAACAGGAAGGATTTTCTCTAAGGAGCCACTTACGCCCACAACTCATAGAATCTCATTCCCCACATGCTTGTCCCAGCCGAGGAGTATACACATTCACTTTTCAACACTCCATCAGCTTCTACAACTCCCTTTCCTTGGGCTTCAGCAATAGGTCGACTACTACATATTGGAAAAATTGTGACGACTACTTGTGACGAAAGTACTCTTTCGTCGCAAAATTCAAGAGAAAAAGTTCAATTTTTCAATTTTGATCTAAATCCACCCCGTATTCATCGCTCTATCAATGAACACATACTATCATTGGTTTTGCGATGATAGTCAAGATGGTGGACCACTATCTCAATTTCGACAAACTTGTGTGTTTGTCACAAGAGCGACGCTCACTTTTGACTGTTATAACGTTCGTCGCAAGCACAACGAATACACCATTATAACTGTTCATGTCTTCAGCAAAATGACCTAAATATAACAAACTAATAGGTAAAAAAAAAGAAATATTTAGGTCACGTTCATCGCAATTGCGACGACAATGGCCTAAATTGACCTATAAATATTTGACGATTTAAAGATGTTGCAACAATCTTGCTATAACAATGATGGTTCTAAAAGGGTATTTTTGTGTGGAAGAATGCCACATAATACAGTTATAGGTGGGGAAAAAAGTAAAGCGGGTGAAAAGGGTGATGGTATATGTTATTTCCCTTGCCAAAAATGTTGCCTCATAGGTCCCATAAGAATTTTAATAGAAACAAAAACAAAAAATTGTAGGAAATATGGGCACATTGATGGTAGATCGAATCAATATCATCCCATGATAATTCGCTATATATTCATTATCTTTTTTTATTATGGTAATTAGCTATATATTCATTATATTTTTTTATTTTGTCAATTTGATGTAAAATGATATATATATGTATATATATTGTTTGAATGTTTGTTATAGTATACACTAATTTTGCATGATTGTTTATATTATAAAGTTAGAGTTTCCCTCTAACTTTCCGCAGAATATTGCACCGAGTATTTGTAGAAATGATGTTGTACAAGATGAGGAACATGATGACCAAGCAAATGAGGATCTCATGGAAGAAGATGACAGGACAAATCAAGTTAATGATCCCATGGAAGAAGATGATGGGATAAATCAAATGATCCAAGATTTGTTTTCACAGCCAGATGAGGATGGGGTCAATGTTGGTATTTATGATGAACCTCTATTAGAAAAGGCAAACAAACGAATTTATGAAGGATCAAGAGCAAATATTCTCTCTACTACATTGTTGCTAGT
>JASDQU010503039.1:3925-16047 GCA_032191745.1 Picea mariana | reverse complement strand
ATGCTCTATTTCATTTCTATCATAAATACCCAATTTCATGCTTAATTTTTTCATAAATTCTTGTTCATTCTTCACTTCTTGCACATATGAAATTTGCTAAATGATGACTATCTTGTGAATGAATATGTACTTTTTGATTATAAATTTTCACCTTGAACATTGTATATTGCTTCATAACTAATTATGAGTAATGGTGCATTGGTGTGTTGTGTTTAATAAAGTAAGTTGTTTCCTTCCAAGCATTCATTGAGCATTTTATTCTCTTAGTTTTCTTGAAGCATCAGTTTAGAGAATTCAACCCAATTCAAACAAAATCCTTTTCCTCACCTCCCTAGAAATGAAATGATAGGACTTAGTATTAGCCCCCTAGGAAAACCCTCTTTATGTTAGAAACCATGTCCTTTCCCAACTAGATTCCCACAAGCTTTGGACTTAGAATGATATTTCTGAATATTCCCAATAAATGGAATGGCCCTTCATTTTAAACATTCCCACAAGATTTGGAATGTGGATAGTATTTAAAGATTAATAAAACCAATCGTGATGAAAATCCATGAATGCATCTAGACACAAACCTTCATAGGGAGCCATAAAAATCCTAAAAATTCCGAGTAGAATAGAAAAGCCTTTGTTTTTCAATGCCTCTCGTGAGGAGCTTAGCCAACCTTACAACTTATATGTTTAATAAAGATCACACATATAAATACATGTTATATGTATATGTTATCTATTTTAATAACATATCCATATCAAATATATATTGTTACATATATATATTTTGGTTGACTCATTGAATTTCTCCTATGCCAAACATTCATCAAAATATGTTCTTTTCACTATGTTAAGGGATTCTACAACTAGAACTTGTCTTTATTGGATAGGATATCTTCTCTAGATGTCTTAGTATAACCATAAAAAACCCAATTTAATGGATAATTCTTCCTCCTAGGTTAATGCCCCCCTTGAATGTTAAAATAAGACCTTATGACACTCCATATTTGTACTCTTGAAATCAAAACTAGATGGTGCTTGATCACATGCAGAGTGATCTACCCATACCATATTTACTTTAGAGAATTTCTCTTTGTGAAATGTTTTCAAGAATATAATAATGAACTTCATAGCCTATAATATTCTTCCAATAAAATCCCCCTTTCTTAAAAAATAAAATATTATATTTTTTGCTCAATTTTTTTTTTCTTAAATAAATCATTTTCGTCGCAATTTCGACGCACTATAGAAATCATGTGATGATTTTTCTATACAAACCATGCAAGTGTTCGTCGCAATTTCTAAGCACTATAGAAATCCTACGATGATTTTTCTATACAAACCATGAAAGTGTTCATCTCAATTGCAACGAACCATAGCAATCCTGCGAAAAATTCATTATACAAATCATGACAGTTTTCGTCTCACTTGCAATGATTGGAACAAATCCTGCGATGAATTTTCTATACAAATCATGATAGTTTTAGTCTCAATTGCATCAACCAATACAAATTTTGTGATGAAATCGTTGTACAAACCAAGGAAATTGTATAGCAATCTCGTTTCTATATACCCTGTGTTCTTCACAATCACGACAAACTCTTCGAAAGTTGATTTGTCACAACTTTTTCACTTACTTTTCCTATATTTTTGAGTGTGCGATGATTTCCCTACTGCGTTTCTCTTTCGACGAATTATTTACTTAGTCGTATTGGCAACGATATTTTTTTTTTTTTTTCGTAATTGTGACAACATCCCTACTGTCGTCCCTCTTGCGACGTTAATCAAGGTTCGTCACAGGTTCCACATCACATGAAATGATTTTTGGGAGACTCAATATTTGTCACAATATCCATGACATAACGTGGCAAGAGCGTTGAAATAGCCGTCACAAAATGACCCAAATTTTCTCTGTAGATGCTACTGGATTCCCTCCAAGAGAACTAACTTCCTCAACACACTCTCTCAGTTGGAGAGAGTTGCTCATAGGCATGACAACCTACTTATTCTATCCACGGGCTAGAAAACCCACTTCTTCACTCCTTCTCCTCCACACATGGGCATGGTGATGGAAACAACATAAATTGGACGTGGAAAACTGTAGAGACATGAAAAAACATAGGAAACTCATAGGGTAGAGGTGTCGCAAGGGTATCAACTCAGGTTTGTTGCAGAGGTTATAGGTCTTGGCAATCAAAATTGTCGAGTTGGCTCAATGTCTTCTTGTTCAGTTCATCTGTGAGTCAGGGTAATGGATGGCTAGCATGGTCACAAAATCGTCTGAGTCGACAGAAGGGTGAGAATGGTTCGAATTCTCAGCATGGTTTAGAATGGTGAGAATTCCCCCCCATAAATCTTCATGCATTTTGGATGAAACTTGGCTCTCTAGGAGCACATTCTCCCCACTTGGAACTAGTTCCTCTCCCTAAAGGAATTTAGGATAAATTAATATCTTTTTTTACAAATTTTTAGAATAATACTAGATTATTCTACTAGGCTCTTAAGCCTAGGCTCTTAGGCTCTTCTCTTAGCCTCCTCCCTTTCCCAACCTAGTTGAGTTCATTCCCCAATACACTTTCTTCATGGTCGGTATACACACAACGGTGTTGTTATATTAATAATATGGATATTTACATGTACAAAACATGCTCCTGACCTTTAACACCTAGGCTCCTAGCATAATCAACGCATAAGCCTACCATCTTATAAATACTCAACTCACCAGTCTACAAGACATGTTACATTCGTAATTACAACCGAGGCTCGTCCTTGGGGTATTACATCAACAGACTCCCATCTTTCATTTATTTCTTATGGAAACAAACTCTTGATAATCTATGTTGTCTTGGAGAAAAGAGTTCCTCTCTTTGTCAAATTGAATTCATAAACAAGTATGTCAACATCATTTAATTTTAAGAGGTTAGTGCAACGATGAGTTGTATTTTGACCCTTTATTTTTCTCTTTCTATTGACATGTTTATCAACCACAATCTCTGTCTTGTACACACCATTGAATGGGTGTGTACTTTTTGCATACCAATGCACTTCAATTGCAATAACATCATCATTTTCTTTCTCAACCTTTATAACCTTTCATATCCAGAATGGATAACCATGTGGATCTTCAGTCGCCAAAACTGCAATCATGCTACCCTCCTTAAAATCTTGTATTGAACCCATGTAAAGGGTTCCATGGCTTCACATTGTGCACGTGACCTTCACGAACCAATATACATTTTTATTTCCTTTACCTGTGTAAACTCAATAACACCTTGAGATTCTTGTTGAACTTCAACAATGTTTGTTTCTTTAGATTCATTTGGCATATTTTGTGTCCAATTAAATGGAGTACTGAACATTTTATCTTCATTTGTTGAGCTTGAAATTATGTCACTTTGACTATTGAAAAAGGATTCCCACAAAAAAAAAATCAACGACATCAAAATACTCATATGTATCCTTAATTGACTTTTTAATCTCTTCCAAGAATTCAGAATAATCTACATCTCTATTATTCCTCCATGAATTACGTATGTCAACAACTGATTGTAAAAATAATAATTGTGATACAAAAATTGGATGATCTGGAATGAACTTCAAAAATGATAAACTTGATAAAGGCCCCCATTCTTTAGTAGTTGAATACTTCTTTCCCCATATAAGTGTTTGTCCATCAATTGTTTTGAAACAAAATTGATGTTGGAAGCTAATGTCAATAAGTTGCTCAATACATTTTTCTTCACGATGCGATCCATGAATAAATCTTTGCATGTCAACATTTTCTTCTAATATATGAAAAAAAAGCTCCGGAATGTATGCTTTCTTGACACATTCAATCAATGATGGTATACTTCCAACATTTCCCCTCTTCAATGTTACTGAAAAATGACTGAACATTTGATCAATATGATCATGAGTGTGTCCAACAAGAAGGAAACAAACTTTCACCTTTTTAAAAATTCCGATTTCAAAAAGCATGCTTAGATATCCAAACAAAATTTGATTTTTATTTTCATGACTAGTCTTGTCCAACTATAGATAGAGATTTTGAGGAACATTTCCAGGCCAGTGAGTGAGCCCATGATGAATTATCGTGATGGTCATATTTGAATCATTATGAATATTTCGAGCTGTGAAGTAAACCCTTGGACACATTTTTCCATTTAAAACCATACAACTGACCAAGTGAAACTGAATGGAATTCTCTTCCTATAAATTTTTGGGTGTATGGAAAAAATGCGGTAGAATTGCTTTCTTCTGGTCCATGAAATCAATTATCATACCTAAATATTTGTTTGGAGAATCATAACACTTCTTCTAATGTTTGTACAACTTGTTTCTTTCACTTGATTGTTGATTCTGATTTTCTTGAAGTTCTTTGACTATGGAATGTGCACATGACATAAAATGAAAATATTGATTGTACGTTTTCATAGTTGATAACTATTCAATTTAAAAAAAAAAACTAGTAAATACATACCTCTTTCTTCCCCTTCATATTTATCTCTTCTTGATTTAAGAGTAGCACATATAATACATATTGCCATCGTTGACTTCTTAGGAATACAATCATTGTTGAATCATTTCTTCCATATTATTGTAAATTATGCACATGTAATAAATTTACCATTTCCTTCAACACCTTCAACATATCCTATGTACAAGTTGTATATTTCCCTCCTTGAAAAATTATCTGGAATATGTATTGTGTCTCTATCTGGCATACACACTCCATGTTTGGAAACAAAATCACGCATCCATGACAATGTAGTGTTTGTGAATGGCCCACTCTCTCATCCATGATGTACTTTTGAATGAAATGATGGATCTTTTTCCAACCTTGTTTGGATTCTTGATAGACAAAGATTACCAATTAAGTGAAGTTTTTCGAAAGCCTTTATGCAAAGTAAAATATTCCCAATCCAATAATCATATCCTGTATTGGTGGATATCATGCACCTTGTCAAATATGATTTTTTCATGCTCTTATTCATTGAAAAATATGTATTCCTTTAATTCAAGGAATACATGTAGTCCATGTTTTTCAAACAATTCTTTTGAAAACATTCACTTGAAATCAATTCGCTTATGGAAATTGATTTAGTGAGAAATTCTTTCCTAGACCTTGTATAACTAGAATGATTTGGATTGATATAAAAAGGTCTAATCTTGGTCCTAGACACAATGTTTCTTTGCAATGTCTCCACTATTTCGTCATCCTCACTAGAAGGATTTTCCTTATCACCACAAGGAGTATCAAGAAAAACATTGTCAAGAGACTAAACTAGAGAATGTCAATCACCTTCATTTGTTGCAGTTGAATAATTGAAAACATCATCATCAACATAATCATTTGGAGAAAAATCATCATCAACATTGTGTCCACTATTGAAATAATTATCTTCATTTCTTTCGAAATCCCCACTTGAGTGAAAATTTTGTTGGCCAGTTTGCACAGAGTGAATGGGCATTGGAATTGTTTCCATTGATGTCAAACTTCTCATTATTGCATTTATGACTAAGAGTTTGATTTTCTTGTTATTGGACTAGCAACTCAATTAACCCAATGAACGGGTTTTCAAAGGCTTAGTTGAAAATGACAAGAAAAGTGCATTATAATTTATATCACCAAAGCTCACATGTTAAGGAAGTTTCCCAATTAAGAGGAGTTAGAATTTTGTGATAAGTGAGACAAAAGTTAACATTGACATCTACACCAACTAATGTAAACAAAGTTTGATCTTGGTAAGAGTGAGAGAAACACAAACAAAACAGAGTGTGTTCAAGAACTCAGTGATGGGTTTTGATAAGTGAGACAAAAGTTAACATTGACAGCTACATCAACTAATCTAAAAATTTTTTGATCTTGGTAAGAGTGAAATATAAACACAGAGAGAACATAGTGTGTTCAAGAACTCGGTGATGGATTTTTTAGTTGAAGAAAAATGCAGAGGGTTATACACGTTTTGGCCTGGAACTCCATTGATCATTTTCTGAAGAGAAAAATGTAGAGATTCAAAAAACGGTTTTTATTGAAACTCTGTTGATCATTTGTCGAAGAGAAAAATGTAGCGATTCAAAAATGTTTTTTATTGGAACTTTGTTGCTCATTTTCCGAAGAGAAAAACATAGAGATTCAAAAACATTTTTTCTTGCAATTCTGTTGCTCATTTGCTGAAGAGAAAAACGTAGAGATTCAAAAACGTTTTTCTTGGAACTCTATTTCTTATTTGCTGAAGAGAAAAACTTAGAGATTCAAAAATGTTTTTTCTTGGAACTCTGTTGCTCATTTGTCGAAGAGAAAAATGTAGAGATTCAAAAACGTTTTTACCTGGAACTCCAGTATTCATTTGTTGGAAGGAAAACGCAGGGGTAAATGTTTTTGGTTTCTTAATTGTGAAAATTCCAGAGGTTAATAGTTGATTTTTTCCTTAAATGAGAAATGCACAGAGAAGAGGTACACTTTGATGTTGCAGATTGAATGGTTGTTTTTATAGTGAATAAACTCTGATATAGATGTATAATAGAGGTATTAAATGCTTGATTGATTCAACAATTACATCTAAGTTAAATGGATTAAATAGTTAAAGGTTGTCTTTGTCATTCAAATATACATTGAGATCATTATTTATTGCAATGAATATTATCTACAGATTTGATTTCCAGGTTTATAACATAGTATTTTCTTAGATAAAATTTGATATAACTGAAGTAGCTTGCTTTCTTTACATCCACAAGAAAAAAAAAAGGTTTTTCTCTTTATAGCTTTCATCATAAATATTTTGTGTCTCTGTCCATTTCATGTGATTGATGGTTACTAATTCATTTTCACTAAGCCAAAATATTTATTAGTTTTTAAGCTGCATTAAATAAGTAATATGTGTTAAAGATATAAAATTAAAAATTGTTTATACAATTGATTCACCAACACCCCCCCCCTCTTAGTTGCACAACTTGTCCAACAATCGATATCAGAACGAGTTACTTCAAAACTCAGTTTAATCACTAGAAGTTGTGTCTTTTATGATGGATAAGAAATCTGAATTTACAAAACATGGATTACCTCTATTTGATGGACATAACTATGCCTTTTGGAGTATTAGGATGAAATTGTTTTTGCAAGCTCAAGGAGTAGATGGTTGGCAAGCTGTGCTGAATGAATATAGTTTTCCAACAACCATTCCAACAGATGTTGCAGGTAAGAAACTTTATGAAACCAATTCCAAAGCTATGTATGCAATACTTGGAGGTTTAGCAGGGTCATAATTTATTAAGGTTATACATTGTATGTCAGCAAAAGAATTATGGGACAAGCTGAAAAATGTTTATGAAGGAGATACTAAGGTGAAGAATGCTAAGTTAYAGTCATATAGGAGTCAATTTGAAAGTTTWAAAATGGAAGAATCTGAAKATATADCAACTTAYTTCCTTYGTAYTRATGAAGTAGTTAATACCATGAGAGGTCTAGRRGAAGAAGTTAAAAATGYTAATATTGTACAAAMRRTACTTAGATCTCTACCTGTAAGATTTGATCCAAAAATATCTTCTTTAGAAGAAAGAACTGATCTTGCTACTTTAGAAATGGATGAACTACATGGGATACTAATATCATATGAGATGAGGACCTCTTGTGAGAATTCTACCAGGAAATAAGAAACTTTCAAGGCATCAAAGAAGGACAAGAAAAAGGTTGAAGTAGAAACCAATGATTATGGGGATTCAGAAAAGGATATGGAAGAAGCTAATTTTGTCAAAACTCTGAAAAATGGTACTGAAAAATACAAAGATAAGCTTCCTCTTAAATGTTTTGGTTGTGGTAGAATAAGACATTTTTCTTCTAAGTGTCCTTTCAATAAGAATTATGATGGTGAAGAAGAAAACAATAAAGAGTAAAGAATACAAGAACAAGTATAAGAAGTATTTTCAAAGAAAATCATATAAAAAGAAAAGTCTATTTATTAAAGATGTTAGTGATTCTTCATGATAAGATGAAAGTGATGTTAGCTCATATATAAGATTCTTTATGGCTATAAAAAATCAAAATGATAAAGTTAATGAAGAAGAAGAAGAAGGTGAATTTGATTTGGAAGCTGAGCTTGTAAGTGCTTTGACTAAACTTAGAAATGTAAGAAGATAATGTAAACATTTCAAAGAGAAAATTAAGAATATTGAAAATGAGATACATAAATCTAACAAGTTGATAGAAAACACTCAAACTATGATAATTGATTTAAAGCTCAAAACAGAAGAAGCTAGAGTAACTGAGGTAGCACTAAAAAATTTTCTTGTAGAAAAGGAAAAGGAAAATGATGGTATGAAACTTGAAGTTGTCTCATTAAGAAGAAGGTACAAGAAAATAACATGGATGATAGCTCAAGGATTTTGAAACAGATTATTAGTAATGAAAGAAAAACAAATGAAAAAACTGGAATTGGTTATAAATCTGAGGTTATTAATGCAAGTACTAGTACAAGTTTTGAAAAATAAGGTATAAAACATACAAATGTGAAAAAGACTAGCAAGCAGATGGAATCTGTAAAGCAAGAAGGAAATCAGACTTCAACAGTACATAGAAGAAGCTATGACAGGAACCGAAACATGTTTGATGGCTATTGTTTCTTTTGTTACAAGTATGGACATAAAGTTGCTTTTTGCAATGCCTTTTCAAGAAACATAATTGCACATAATAGTCATGAAAAATCTAGGTTTGATTATGGAAGAAGGCATGATAGAACCATTCAAAACAATGTGAACAATTCCTATAAAAGATTTGATGTTTTAAGGTTTGAGGGTGAATGCCAGAGTTGTAATAATTTTTGACATGTGTCAAGAAACTCTCCAATTAACTTTCAAAAATCTGTTGAACCTAATTATGCTAATATAAAAGGTAGATGGTGGAAAACGAAAAGTGAGAATTTAGAATCTGAAAAATGCACTCTACTTTTATAGGCTAGTCATAAAGTGAAATGGTGTGTGGATAGCGGATGGTCAAAAAATATTACAGTCAGAAAACAAAATTTTGTTACATTAGATGAAGGAAAAGAAGGTATAGTCACTTTTGGTAATGAACAATCAACTAGGATAATTGGAAGAGAAATTGTGTGTCTGAATAACAAAAATATTATGGCTGAAAATGTCTTGCTAGTTGAGGATATGGAACACAATTTATTGAGTGTAAGTCAAACTTGTGATAAAGGGAATTATATGGTTTTTGATTCTAAAAATTGTCAAATCAGAGATGTCAAAACAAATAGGTTAGTTGGAGCAGCTACAAGAACACTGAACAACATTTACATACTAGATGAGAAAAAGGAAAATTGTTATCTTGGGAATGAAGATGAAAGTTGGTTGTGGCACAAAAGGCTTGGACATATTAAATTTGAAAATTTGTTTCAGTTAAACAAAAAGGAAGCTATAAGAGATTTACCTATCATGAAGAATCTTATCAGTTCTATTTGCAAACAGTGTCAACATGGTAAACAATCTAGAGTTAGGTTTAAGACCAAAGAACACTCTACAACAAAACCTTTGGAAATAGTACATACTGATGTGTGTGGACCTATGAGGACAACATGATTAAATGGTCAAATATATTTTATGTTATTTGTCGGTGACTTTACTCGGATGACTTGGATGTTTTTGTTGAAAAAAAGTCTGAAACATTCAATTGTTTTCAAATTTTCAAAGAATTGACATGAAAATTAAATGCTTAAGATCAGAAAATGGAGGAAAGTTTGTTTCTAAAGAATTCAATAAGTATTGTGATGATAATGGCATCAAAAGACATTTTTTTGTTACTGAAACACCTTAAGAAAATGGTGTTGTTGAAAGGAAAAATAGGATTTTTATGGAGATGGCAAGAAAAATAATAAATGAATCTAAACTGAGTAACATACTTTGGCCTCAGGCTTTCCATAATGTTGTTCTTATTCTAAATATAATATTGGTGAGAAATAACTATGACAAAACACCTTATCAGTTATGGAAAGGTAGGCCAACAAGTGTAAAACACTTTAGAATCTTTGGTAGTAAGTGTTGTTAATATTATGGTAGCTTCGGGAGGTATGAACCTCTATGATGACCTATGACGAGACTAGAATCCTCCAGAAGGAAGAAAATAATTGAAGGAAACCCTAGATAGGTTGTCAGCTGAACAAATATATTTATATTGAATTTATTGATGCCCAGAAGAAGAAGTCGACCCAGTTAGACTGGCTAGGTTTTCCCTAGTTAGACTGGCCAATCCACTATAAATATAGGGTGTCAGTTTCATTATTTGTCATCTCAACAGTTGCAGTGAGAGAAATATATGCACAGGCAGTTGCGGGCAACAACAGTTTGGTGCGCAGGTTTTCTGGGAGAGCTGGGAAAGTAGTGCGCTAGCTTCTGGGTGGGATCATCTATTCATTTTAGTTTCTATTCTTTTTCTTGGTGCATTTATCCTCTGTTGGCTATTGATTGTAGCCAGAATTCTCTTCTCGGTCAAGGTCAAGGTGCTTGGAGGGTGGCTTAAGGCCTGTGGTTGGGTGATGAGGGTATCATCAATGGTTAAACGAGAACAATCCTCTATATTCTAATAGGTTATGGGCCCACACCCCCTTCAGTCATACTAAAACGTTGGAAGGAAACATAACCGCTAGGTATTGATCTCATTGAGGAACTGCCGCTAGGGTTACTAGCAGGAGCAACTTCCAAAGAACTGCAGCTAGGGTTACTAGCAGTAGCAGTTGCAGAAACCCTAATTCTCAGATCAGACACCTTGTGATGGAGCATCTTGCTGAAGGAGAAGATATCCATATGCGCCCTAACTGAACGCACCTATTGACTTTCAAAGAAGAGAGAAAAGACACAGTTGAAGTTTTGGATCAAGGCATGACCAGTTATCAGTCAACCAAAGACATGTGCGAAACAATCAGTCTCTTACATTACTCAGCACTTATTGGGACAATTGACGATGATACGTGGATAATCGACAGTTGAGCTTCCAAGCACATGATGGGAGATCAAGTTGGACTCTCAGATCTAAATGAGGGAAAGACATCACACAAAGTGGAGCTTGGAGACAAAAGCACCTACCCCGTTGAAGGATTTGGACAAGCCTCCATCAAACTAGAATCAGGTAATCATGTTCACTTAAGAAATGTTCTATATGTACCTGGTTTAGAAAAGAATCCTGTATCAATATCATGTTTAGAAGACAAAGGAAACAGAATAGCCTTCATAGATGAAAAGGGGTTATCATGGCATAAAAATTCCAGCATAGAAGATGCTAGGGTTATTGGAAGACGTGAAGGGAATCTATATAGACTACTAGAACAAAATGAAGAAGCCCTAGTACATGATGAAGTCAACCCTAATGAGCTTTGGCATAGAAGGTACACTCATATCAATTATCAAGCATTACCTTTCCTTAGGAAGATGGTTGAAGGGATACCATAATTGAAGTCTACACATGAAGGAATTTGAAAGGGATGTTCCCTTGGGAAGAACATTAAGAAACCATTCCCAAGCAGCAACAACAGATCTAAGGAAACCCTAGATCTAATACACTCAGATGTTTGTGGTCCAATGCCAGTCAAATATTTAGGAGGAGCTCTCTACTACTTAACTTTCATAGATGAATATTCAAGGAAGATGTGGCTATACCTACTGAAGTCAAAAGATGAAGTATTCAGCAAGTTCCAAGAATTCAAGGCAGAAATAGAAAACCTTACGAACAAGAAGATCAAGACATTAAGAACAGATAATGGAGGAGAATACACCTCAAGGGATTTCGTTGCATTCTACAAATCAGCAGGGATTAGGAGGGAGCTAGTTGTTCCTCATAATACTCAACAAAACAGTGTAGCAGAAAGGAAGAACAGATCTATAGAAGAAACAGTAAAATCCCTATTGAATGATCAAGATCCATCCATGTTTCTATGGGGAGAAGCAAAAATGACGGTAATATACGTGCATAACAGAAGCCCTCATTGCATATTGAAGGACATGACACCAGAAGAAGCATTCTCAGGTAAGAAACCTAACGTAGAAAACTTTAGAATATTTAGATGTCAAGTTTATTCTCATATTCCCAAAGATAAAAGAAATAAACTAGAACCCTCAGGAAAGAAGGGGATATTTGTAGGATA
>JASDQU010503038.1:22405-47969 GCA_032191745.1 Picea mariana | reverse complement strand
CCTCGTCCTCCAATTACACCTATGCACAACAATGCTAGTGGGCATAATTCACCAACATAACTAATATCTTCATTCATTTGTTTACATAACATAAATCTAGGTTTTGTTTTCGATCTCAATGTTCAAAGTCTTCTTGCTCCCTAATAAGTCCTTTTCTTCTACCTTATTCATTTTATTTTATTTTTAGTTATATTTTAAAATTAATTTTATAGAAGTGTTTTCCATGTTTGTGAAGAAAAATTGAGAACACATTTCAAATTAGGAGTTAAATTACTTTATGTGAATTCTTGCATGATACATTTTCCCTTACTTTGAAAGGGAACCATTAAGAGTTGTATTCATTAGGTTTTGGAGATCATAGTTTGATATTGTTACAATTTTCTTAATTATGAGTTGTCATGTATGTGTCTTTTAATTTTGTTGACTCTGTAATATTTAAGTTTAGAGTGTAACTTCATGTTTATATTAGGGACTTATTTTCCCATTGTGGCTTGGGAGGTTCTTATTAGAAAATTATGATTTATCAGTTTACAATGTTAGTGACAGTATTTCTTATGATATATCGAACTTTCTAAATAACTTTTATTAGAAGGACCCAATTATTCTACTTGAAAGAGAGGGCTAGGGGGATGTTTTGAACAATACAATATTATTTTTATTCCTATGTGCTTTGAAAGAGAGGATCGAATCTATCCCATTCCAAGTTTATTTCATAAGCGTGAGTACAAGCTAATGATGGTCCCTCATGACATATTAGTGGCAATGCAAACTTGGAAAAAACAATCTGTTAACTTGGAGGGATTATTCAAGGTACTTTTACAATGAATTTGAATATGGTGTAACAAGATAAAACATAGGAAATTGAATTCGTTTTCTGAATATACAAATTTTATTCATGGAAATTGTAGGTACTTCTGAAGAGCTATGACATGTGTACATTAGTATTCTTGTCATGATTTATCACATTGGAAAACTTATTTTCTACTTTCCTTGAGGGCATGTGGAGTAGGTATATCTATTCTAGTGCATGTATGGTTTATCTGAATGGTTTGTTTTTATAGTTTTTTGTTGTATTTGGTGGTTTTCTACCTGGATGACATATGTGTAGGACCTCTAGCATCCAAAAATTTTCAGACTTAGTGGTGTTGATTGAATTTTTAGGTTGAAGCATCCACAAACCAAGGTGTTGATTAAGATATTCCCTTAGACAATTTTCCACCCAATGTCCTTTGTTGAGTCACAATCTATAATTCATAGTACGATGATATCGTTTTTCACATCAATCATATTTTTGCACCAATAAAAATAGTTAACACATGTTGCTTCCATTAGCTATTCCCATGAAAAATGATCTAATATGTATAAGAACATAGATAAGAGGAATTAATACTACTTAAATAACATGATTAAGGAAGAGGTAAAAGATCTACATATTTCCAAATAGATCAATGTTCAATTGTTTATTAACCCTAGAACCAACTAACCCTTTGATTTCGAAAGAAGAATCAAAATATGAACTAGTACACCTTCTACATATTAAAGGACATGGATGAATATGTGGTTTTGAGTTTTTTCACAATGGTCATAATAACGGGGAGGTTCCATTGTATTTGTAACATACCCAACTCCCAGTTGGGTCACATCACTAGCTAAAAATATCCCCTAATTTTTCTATATTAAATTTAAAATGTGGAAGTAATACACAATATGTCATTCAAGCTCATTCAATTGCCCACACTAATTAAAAACATAAATACAACTACTCTAAATCTGCACGATAACAACTAAGTGTAGGTATCATCATTCAACCATAAAATATAGATGTGTATGCATCAATTATACTCTTCACAAGTAACATTTAACCAAACAACTAAGAGTAAATTGCACAACAATTATATCAACATTTTAACATGAATAAATTAACAAATAAGAACACTTATCTTATGAAATTATGCAACCCGCTTCATAGGATGGACATTCCTCCCAACTGTAGCCTTGTTGTTAACTTAGTAATGCTAGAGAGTGATTTTTTGTTTCCTTGGCCACTTCACTCAACACCATTGTTTCTTCCATTAGCCATTCCCATGAAAAATTATCTAATATGTATAAGAACATAGATAAGAGGAATTAATACTAATTAACTAGCATGATTAAGGAAGAGGTAAAAGATCTACATTTTTCCAAATAGATCAATGTTCAATTGTTTATTAACCCTAGAACCAACTAACCCTTTGATTTCGAAAGAAGAATCAAAGTATAAACTAGTACGCCTTCTAATATTAAAGGACATGGATGAATATGTGGTTTTGAGTGTTTTCACAATGCTCATAATAATGGGGAGGTTCCATTGTATTTGTAACATACCCAACTCCCAGTTGGGTCACATCACTAGCTAAAAATATCCCCTAATTTTTTCTGTATTAAATTTAAAATGCAGAAGTAATACACAACATGTCATTCAAGCTCATTCAATTGTCCACACTAATTAAAAACATAAATACAACTACTCTAAATTTTCACCATAACAAATAAGTGTAGGTATCATCATTCAACCATAAAATATAGATGTATATGCATCAATTATACTCTTAGCAAGTAACATTTAACCAAACAACTAAGAGTAATTTGCACAACAATTATATCAACATTTTAACATGAATAAATTAACAAATAAGAACACTTATCTTATGAAATTATGCAACCCACTGCATAGGATGGACATTCCTCCCAACCGTAGCCTTGTTGTTCCAGTTCTCAACAGAAGAAATCCCTTGAGATGGGGCTATTAATCCACAAGAGAAAAAGGTCCCTTAGGATAGCTAATGTTCCCCTTTCAATAGTTAAAATCTTAGCTAATTCCAATCCACCAACACACTTCCCCTCAACCCACAAAACCCAAGGGATAGAGTCCCCCTTCACTGCTCACAATCTCTTATGCCTTTCCACTCCCCTCTAGGGCTTCCAACAAAGGTTAGAAAGGTTTTCTATTTTCCGGGACTTAAAAAATTCTAGAGTTGCAACATAAATATGTCCATCGGCTAAAATGTGTGCATCCTTGATGAATTTTGAACAAATCACTTATCCCAGGAACACAACCTCTTTCACCATGAAATCAGAGCTCCAAAGAACAAAAAAACATGCCCCCATGCTCCCAATAACTATGGGATGGGGCTGTCACACCCACCCTATCACATGAATTCAATGATTGGGCTCTATAACACTAAAAAACTAATGGAAGGTTCATGGTAAGTATAATTTTGAAGGAAATAAGAAATGGGCTTTGGTTTAATAGATATGGGTAAACTCTCCTCCTTGGATCCCTTCCCTATATTGTGGATATTTATCCCCCAAATATCTATCCCGTTACATCTGCAGCTAGTGATATACATCATTAGTTTGGGGTTTGAAAACATGGATGTTACAGTCCCCTCCCCCTACAAAATGCATTGGCCTCGGTGCACATGAAAACATAGTTTATATATATATATATATATATATATATATATATATATATAAGCATTACATCAAATGGTTGATAATTCACAACTTAAGGACTCACACAACAATTCCAACCAACAAATATCCTTTCCCCTAAACCGACACATCACTTGGACAATAAATCTCATAGTTGTGGCTCCATGAACTTCAGCTTCCAAAATGGACTCTTCATTCACCTTTGTACAAATGTACATTCTATTTTTTTCAAAATTTTCAAAAATTTGTGGTATGTTTCCCGCATGGCTTCTTCGTGCTCCCATGCAGCTTATTCAGGATTGTAAAAGGTCTATTGAACCTTTACCAATACAATCTCTTTTTTATTGAGAAATTTGGTCTTCCGGTCTAGGATGAACACATGTTCCACACAAAAATCCCCTTCATGTTCCACCTGAATCACATTCCAATCAATCACATGATTAGGATCAGGTACATACTTTTTTAATAAATACACATGAAACACATTATGAATTCTCATGGATGTAGGTAATTATAACATGTATGAAATTGGTCCTCTCTTTTCTAAGACTTCAAAATTTCCACAATATCTCGCCATCAACTTTGGGCAACTTCCCAATTTCAACAAGATTCTCTTGAATTTAACTTTTAAAAAAACATGCTCTCCCACTTTAAATTCTCTATTTGTTCTCTTTTTATCAACATATCTATTTTTCCGATCTTGTGCAACTTTCAAATTCCACCTAATATTTTCCATCTGTTCTTCCATTTCCTTTAACAATTTCTGTCCAATCATGCCTCTATCTGTTGGGTTATCCCAACTTACTGGCGTGTTGCATTTTCTTTTATACAATGCTTGAAATGGGATCATCTTCAATGATTCCTGATACCCATTATTAAAATAGAATTCAACTAAATGGATATAGTCCTCCCACCTATAAGTCTTTTCCATTACATACATTCTCAACATACCTTCAATTATCTTATTAATCCTTTTTGTCTTCCCATATGACTCTGGGTGATATGTTGTACTAAAATTCAAATTTGTCCCAAACCCTTTCCAAAAATTGGAAGTGAACTTGGGGTCTCAGCCTAACACTATTTCCTTAGGGACACCATGTAGCTTAGCAATTTCTCTCATATAAATTTCTACAATTTTATCTGCCTCATGAGTTACTTTTACTAGAATGAAATGTGAAACCTTTGTAAGGTATTCCACTATTACCATGATGGAATCATGTTGCCTTTTTTCCCTAGGAAATTTGGTAATGAAATCAATAGCAACAACTTCCCATTTCCATTTTTAGGAATGGGAAATGGTTGTAGCAATCTCGTTGGATGCCTATGCCCAACCTTTACCTTTTTACACTCCATTCATCTAGCCAAATAATTAGTGACATATTTATTCATACCAAACCAAAAGTATTGGCCTCTTACAACTATAATAGTTTTATGATATCCTGGAACACAACATATGGACCATTATGCATCTCCTATAGAACTAAATTTCTCAATCCCTTAGAATTGGGAACATAAACTCTCTTCCAAAATAAGAGGATTCCATCCTCTTCCTTCTTGTAATACTTATATTTATGTTGTATGGGTCTAATGGTTAAGAACATGTGTTTCCTCCTAAGAGGTCATTAGTTCAAATGCAAAGGGGGTTAGGGTATGTATACATCCTTATACTTTACCAGTCAAATCATTTGGTGGAGGGGGTTCCTTGTCCCACAAACATGACAATCGCATACACCAATTTGGTTTCTAGCTTGGTCATGACCTTAAAATTAGATTGTTATTATTATTATCATTTTTTTGTAAGCATTCTCTAACTTGCACATAATTTTGATATGTTGTTATGACCTATAGAATTATGTCTTTCAAATATGTTTTATACATACTCATGGTTGTAGCATGCATTTTATACACCTTTCTACTAAGCACGCCAGTCATCGTGTTCTCTTTTCTTTTTATGTGCTTCATATCAAAGTTATATTCACTAAGAAATTCCAACCGTTTAGTTTTTCTAGCATTTAGTGTTTTCTAATCAAAAAAATATTTTAGACCACTATAGTCTGTCCTCAATTCAATTTTTTTTGCCATAAGGTAATGCCTCCACATCCTTAAGGCATGTACTATGGCTTCCAACTCTAAGTCATGTGTAGCATAGTTTATTTCATGCTCCAATTTTATGGACTCATAACAAATTACATGTCCATTTTGCATAAGGAATCCAATGAACCCTTCCTTGAATGCATTTGTGCATACAATAAAATCCTCATCTAGATATGCAACTTTTAAAATAGGTGTATTGGTTAGAAAATCCTTTAAACACTTGAAATTTTCTTCACACTTAGCGTTCCATTCAAATTTATTTCCTTTCTTTTGCAAATATGTTGTCAGGTGTGCAACCTTGGAGAATCCTACAGTGAGTCTCTTATAGTAACCAACTAGACCCATAAATGATCTGACCTATGGAATGTTTTTTTTCATTGTCCAACTTTTGATTGCTTCAATATTTTATGGATCCGCTGCTATACCATATTCTGAAAGAATGTGACCCAAATAATGGATTTGATTTTGATAAAAAGTGCATTTACTCAATTTGGCATACAATTGGTTCTCTCTCAACACTTGTAGCACCATCCTAAAATTTTTCTCATGTTCCTCCTTTGTCTTGGAATATATGAGAATATCATCCAAGAATACAATGACAAAATTGTCTAGGAAGTCTTTGAATACCCCATTCATCAGACACATAAATGTAGTTGGTGCATTTGTCAACCCAAAAGGCACCACCACAAATTCATAGCGTCTATACCTTTTCCTAAAGGTTGCTTTTCTAGTGTCTTCTTCTCTTATTCTCACTTGATGATAGTATGATCTCAATTTTGGAGAATCTTTTTTCTCCTTTTAGCTGATCAAAAAGATCATCAATCCTTGGAAAATGATATTGTTCTTGAATGTAACCTTGTTTAGCTATCTGAAGTCAATACACAACCTCAGTGTTCTATCTTTTTTCTTAACAAAAAAAACCAGGGCACCCCAAAGGGAAAAACTTGGGCTTATGTACCCTTTCTTTAATAAATCATCTAACTGCATTTGCAACTCTTTTAGCTTCAAAGTAATCATTATGTAGGGAGTCTTAGATACTAGGGCATCTCAATGAATTAATTCAATAGAGAAATCTATATCCCTCTTTGGTGGTAATTTTGGAAGCTCCTCAAATACATGTTTGAAATCCTTCTAGAATGTTTAATATTAAATACTTGGCTCTTCCATATGGGATGCATATATCTGGCACCCTTTCATAAAACTTATTTTCAGTTGCAATGCTTAAATCTCCTGGATAGATATAGGCCTTGGAATAACTTGCACTATCCTTGATTTCCATTCCTCATCAAGACATGTGAAAACCTTGTTATAACAATCTAAAACAACATGGTGCTTTTCTAGCAAATCCATACCAATAAAGTAGTCATAATACCCAAGCGGTATGATGTTAAAATACTCCTGAGTGTTAACTCCATTCATTTTTATAGGGAAATAAAATTTAAGAAGATCATAAATTATTCTCTTGGTTTTAGTAGCTAGTTGGACTAACCAAGAATTTTCGTTATTACATTTCTTCAATTTAAATATTTCAACTATATTTGGATCTATATAGCTATGACTAGCTCCAAAATCAATCAAAATAGCTATGGGATGATTATCAATCTTACCTTCCACTTCAATAATGTGGGATTGATAGTCTTCTTGTATATTATCCAAGGATGCATATATCCTAGGCATTATTTTCCCATGTTCTCTATTATCTCCTCTTACTTGATAATATGCATGGACCTCATATTATATCCTCGATGAGGACAATATTTATACATTTGATCACATTCACATCCCCAACACTTTATGGGTTGTTGTATAGGCCTCTTTCCCAAGGAGTTTGTCATTTTCTGATCACCTTGAGTTGGTTTCCCTTGTGGATGTGCTTGAGAACTATTCCTTATGAATGGTGGCTTGGATCCTTTCTTCCTTTGATCCATCTTTCCTTTCTTCTTGTCATCCTATTCCCATTGGAAAGATATCTATCCTCTGTTATGCTCATACAAATACTTGGCCTTTCTTATGGATTCCTCTAAATTCTTGGGCTCATCAAATTGAATTATATCCTTGTAGACGGATGACAATCCACTCAGGAACCTATGAATTTTGACCTTCTCATATTTGATGAAGCTCACATACCTAATAAATTCCAATAACTTTATCTCATAGTCATTCATGGTCATGTTCCCAAGTTTGAGTTCAAATAACTCTTACATGCTATTTCCATAATATTGCTCTGACAAGTACTTCTACTAAAAGTATTTCTTGAATTTATTCCAAGAAATTATCTTATCATTAAGGTGCTTAACTTGCTTCAACTGATCCCACCACATAGATGACTTTCCTTGAAGGTGGTAGACTACGATTATAACTTCAACATTTGATGAGTAATCAAGTAATTGGATATATTTCCTCATTCTTAGCAACCGTGATTCTACATTCTCCCCTTTCTTGTTATCTCCATCAAACTATGGTGGCTTGATATTCCTTAGCTCCCCTTGCAAGCTACCTGATCCATGTCTCTTTATCTAATGTATAACATGAGAAACACTTGGGATGCTTACTAACCTTGAACACACATATGTTTTTTTGGTCGATTTCCCTGGGGAATATTGATGTTGATGCATACTACTACTCCTTGACCATCTATATCCTCCATGATCATCACTCCTATAATGAGACCTAGACACTTCAACTTTCCTGGCACTATTTTCTTGCTTGGTGCCCAAATATTTGTTGACTTGCTTCTCCAACATATTTAGGATTTGTAGTATCTCTTCTTGATCTTTCATGATCCTTTCATTATCATCTATATAGATATGCACTTGTTTTTGCAGACTTCTCATACTTACAATCTCTCGCCTATCTCTTCTACCATTAGATTTATTCTTAGCATTACCCATGCTGAAATGCAGGCCCATGATTTATTCTTCATGGTTGTAAGACCCTTTTGCATCATCCATGTCTCTAGTTCTCATATAGGAATTCAATTCTTCTTTCCTTTATCTCCAATTCTGCAAGAATGTGCATGTAATAATCCTTGTTAGAATGAAGAATATTGCAATATATTTACTAATTAGGTTATTTATTATTCTTCACATCAATTTACGAAGAATAAAATGCAGCAAGTTATAATTATAATTCCTTGAGCAAATTATTTTTTGAAACAACTCTCCAATGGTTGTACTCATTCCTCATCCTAAATTATGAATCTTGAGCAAAAAGTTGTTGATGGCAAGATAAGGAAAGAAGTATCCATTAGCTTCAAACAACATAGCTTCGATGCTTAGATACCATTTGATTATCCCTATAGATTTAATATCAAATGTTAAAACACTTCATCCATACTTAGAAACTTTTCATAAGTTTGTCATGGGTTCACTACTCATTCTCTATTTCTTTTACTTCTTCTGCAATCTACGAAATGAACCCTCACATTCTGCCATCTTTATTTAAAACCTAAGTCTTTCACCACTCTTCTTGTATGTTTATATACTTAGAAACTTTATTTCCTTACTTTGGGTCTGCAGTCATCTCCTTACACTTCACCACCTCTGCGATACCCTTCACACCCGCAAAGTCTTGGCACTTAGACAAAAAAAAATTGAACTTTGTCATGGGTCCATGACCCCATATTTCTTGTATTCTTGGAACTCCATCCACCCATCTTCCCATCTGATTTTTAGGACTTAGAAAAATATTGAAATGTCACTGTGTTCCATGATGTATTACCTCTTTTCCCCATACTCTTCACACCCAAAGTCTTGGTACTTAGCCATATTTACAAAACTCCACCATGGTGTTGGAAATACTAAGAGGGGATGGGGGGGGTGAATCAGTATTACCTTTTCTTAAAAATTAGTAATTTCTTTTTTAGTTTATTAATCACCACAATCGATCAACAATGTACTTGTATTTAAAATCAATTATATAAATATAATTAACAAGTATTACAAGCCTTATAAAGAATAATATGAGATTGTGAAGGACACCAATCCTCTTTAGAGCACCAACTCTTGGAGACACAAATCCCCTTATTCAGGGCACCAACCCTAGGAAGAACCAACTCTCTTATTTTAGGGCACCAACCCTAGTTAGCACAAAGTCCCTTTTTTTTCAGGGCACCAACCCTAGGAAGCACCAAGTCCCTTGTTTTTAGGGCACCAACCATAGGAAGCAACAACTCCCTTGTTTTCACACTTTACTTAGTAAAGGATATGAATCCTTCCTTGATCCTCCCTTACACCCTCACTACATAAGTATCTTCAACTTTCCTTCTTGGACTCTTCTTCTTCTTTTGATCTTTTGATCTGGACTGTTGAGACTTTCTTCTCATAATATATTTCTATTTATATAATAATTCAACTGGTGTGAGATTTGAAGCATTGTGTCCCTTTGTTTGAACCATTGCACCTCTTCATTTAAATTAACAATAATAACTTATATTATTATTATTATTAATAGTTTGTTAAAGACTTCAAATCCTTTGCAAAAATTTTCATCATTTTAACCCATCACTGATTATTTTACTTGTTCTAGATTTGAATATCGGCAAACATGTGCTTCCTTCAAACCATTCTTTTTCAAATGATCATGGGTTCGTTACTATAGACTTAATCTCCATTTGTTCTTCCTCTATTGTTATTCATACAATATCATGAGAGGGATAATTCATCATCATATATATGTTGATGAAACCTTTAAGAATCAATCACATGCATGGATCGACTTTTTTATTTCGATCCCATACTTTCCCTGCATCCTCAGTTCTCAATAGATCTGAGTCAATCTATTACTTCACTATATAGTGCATTTTTCTACACTGGGAATGGACATGTTCTATCTTGTGACTCCCCTTTGTTTTTCATATGACGAAACTATTGTGACCTACATCTAGATATGTAAGGTGCAAGGCTTGTTTTATGTTTTATCCCATAGGAACTTCATTTCACCAAGTGATCATGTATTGTGGCTAAGTGCTAACTCAGTTGGTATTTTATCTCATCACCACTTTACATATGACCTTGATCTGTGACCGAGGGTGAATACAAATGAGGATTTATCATGTAAGTTCAATCTCATCCATCGATTCTCTCTCTTTGATATTTGATCTGACGGTGTGGAGTTAATATCTTGTTGAATGGATGATTCTTGCTTATATGGAGGCTAAAACAAATCAATGTTCAAGACTTAAACTGTAATTGAGATCTATGGTCCACGCTATTTCAAAATAGTGGATATTTAACACTTGGCCACTATGTTTGATCACCGGTCGTGAATGCTCCTGAAATACATCATTGGTTAGCGTTACCTTGGGACTTCTAGGAGTCCTTCGACACAGAAGTCAAACTAAGGAAAAATGAATATTCTTTGATTTCTTTTCTTCAAAGTAAAATAAAAGGGTGAATTGTTTCAATTTGACAGGAACAGCTTCGAGAGGGAATATTATTTGATACTCATGGTTGATGTGAACCCATAGTATATGTGCCATGTGTCACTGTCATTCGTGACTTTAACAAACCTTATGTGCCATATGAATTTTGATACTTGTAACCATCTGATTGGGCAACATTTCCTTTCTGACATGGTCCAGCTACAATTTGTCACTCGGTTGTCTTACTACATGTCTTGTCCTAGTTTAAAAGGAATATTCTTCAGTTATTTGTCTTCAGAGGGATGCCACTTCCACATTATTCATCTCTTCGAACGGATGGTATCGAATGGAATATTCTTCGATTCTTCTTCTTCAGAGGGATGCCACTTCCACATTCTTCATCTCTCCAAAAAGATGGTATCGAATGGAATATTCTTTGATTCTCTGTCTTCAAAGAGATGTCACTTCCAAATTCCTTATATCTCCAAACAGATGGTATCGAATGGAATATTTTTTCCATACTCTAATTTCAGAGTGTTATAGAAACATTTCTTCACTAGAATTTGAATACCTTCCTCTGAAAACTAATTAATAGTAGCCATGTGTTTCCTTTATGTGCATTGAATAAAGGGTATCAAAGTAGAATATTATGTTTCAATACTCCTATTTTGGAGTGTTTAAGACAAATCTTCTCCACTGGACTCCAAACACTTTAGTATGAACAATACTCAATAGTCACCACGTGTTACCTCCAGATTCATTAATTAGGATCACCCATAGTTAATCTCCATCATTGGTCTAGTCTTGCTTCAGTCCCACTTTTCCTTTATCTGGTGCACTCCTTCTCAATCGCAAATAACTCACAAATAATTGATTTACTTTTCTATTGAATGGTTATATTTCATTCAGACTTTAAACTTTGTTCCTTTGTCCCCGCTTGTCCTACGAGTCTTGATCTACGGTTGAGGATTATTTATATCGATCTGAAGGTTTGGATTTAATTTCTCCCAACCTCTGGCTCCATATCGATCTGACGGTCCTAGATTGTCCTAAAAACTTCATCAATGAACAAAATTCCTCCTAACCTCTTTGGATTTATACTTGGATTCCAATTGAACCAAGATGGTTGATCTACGCCTTTGGTCAGCGATTGACGGTTTTCATATCTCTCGACTGTAATAGATAATCCTAATAGTTCTAAAGGTGTTCTTCAATTGATCTATTGGGAATTCAATCCCAATAACACTTCCTTAAGGTACTCCTTTTCTTGATCTTTCATTTGACCTATCCAAAGGTATTAACGTTGCATGCTCTAATCTTGTGCAATCTGATATCCTGCCTCTCCTAATATTTAGGTTTATACTAGATTCCTCTGCACCTCGTGCTATGTATTCTATGCAAATCACTACGTTATTTCTCCTAAGATTTTAGGATCTCAAAGACATATAATGGCAATACCATATTAATCTTCTTGGCATCAATGCCAACAACATAATACCATGTCCAATCATTGGTCATATTGGCCTTCTTTGATATCAATGCCAACACCATAATTCCATGTCCAACACTATCCCCCTTTAGCATTGATGGCTACAAAGTAAAACCCCATTTTCAATATTAACTGTATTTTACTGATCATTCTCCCCCTTTGACAAAAATGAAAAAAAAGGATGTTTCCTTTCTCCCTTTAGGGTGACACTCCCCCTATCTATGAATATCCCCCCATTTGGACAAGGGATATCACTCTGAGGAAATGTTGGTGGAATGGATGCTAATAATCTCTCCACCTAGAATCATGCTGCTACAACCAATCATGGGAAGAAGAATAAATCCCCCTATCTTCTCTACAATATGAAAAATATGGTGCTATTGCAATCTACTTCTTCTTCAATATACTACTACTCTACTGGAACATTGCTCAAGAATGATCTGCTCTTCCTATAATGATCCTTGGAACTGTCCATACATCAACCATCTAAAATCATGCCACACCATACATCAAGTGTATGTCAATCGTACATACCATATCATGCATCAACCATGAAGAAAAAGATATGTGAATAATGTGTTCCAAAAGTGAACTAATCATATATCAGGATCATCAACAAGTGCCTCTATCCATGTACCAACAATGTTCCTTAAACAAGTGTCATATCACACATGATATACCTCTACCATAAGATATATCAATGGAGCTCACATATGTACCGACCATGTACCATGACAAATCTTCCACAAAAACCATTCACATAACTTCATTGAGAGAATAATTAACCAACATTTTCCTTGGCAAATGAAGACGTGCAACAAACCATGTCAGATCCTGCATAATAGAGTGTATACCATCAAACCATGTTGCTTTCAATGATGCTAGTCAATTATTCATTCATTTATAACCCCAAGAGCCCCTTCATTCTTTTGTTCTTCAATACTCATAGGGGTATCAACGAGAACAATCTTAAGTCTTCCCTAATTCCTCCTTCCTTTTTTTAATATTTTTTTTGAGGAGGAGTTTTAGTAGATCATCAAAATAATATTTGAAAATTTCCAAGATCATCATCGCTTAATTCTTTTGGTTGATATCCTATTGAAATTTCATCATCATCATCATCATTTTTTTGTGGAACATAAGCTTGTTTATTTTTTTCTTGAGAATTACTTTTTTGCATTTTCCATTTGTTGGGTAATGGATAATTTATTTGCAGGACATTATCAAGTTCTGTAATTGTGTCACATTTTTCTTTAGAAGATTTATTTTCTTGAGTTTCATCCAATTTATATGCATAACTTTTATTTCCATATACCTTATTAGACACTTCACCCATCATTCTCCTATTATTAAGTTTATTAATTTCAGGTGCAATATCTTTATCATTTTTCTTCCTTTGTATTATATCTTTTCTTCTCCATATCTTCTTATAATTTTCCTTAATCCTAGAGATACCTGATTTCATGGAATAATTTGGCAATCTACATTCATTCACCTTATGACCATAATTGTTGCATTTTTTTCATTCAATATTGAATTTTTGTAAGAGTGAGAATGAGTTATAATTTCTTGTTTCTACATTATTCTTATTGTTTTCATATCTTTGAACATTTCTTGGATTGTAATTTCTATAAGATTTACAATGTACTTCTTTATGTCCATAATTGTTGTAGGAATAGAAATATCCAAGGAACATATATTGTTTGTCGTTAGAGGGATTCCTTCTGATGATTATAGTCTTCTTGTCATTTTTTTCTGTAGTAGCGACTGCAAATTTCTGTTTATTTGGGAAAGTTTTCAATGGTATTATCCTTGCCTTATTTTCTTCCCTTCTTATAGAGTTATTAAGAGCATATGCATAGCTGATTGGATGTATGTCATTTTTTTTTCTGTAGATGAATCATATCTCAGTATTGTCTTATCATTTGATGATCTCTAACTGCTAAGAATGTCATCCAAGATTTTTGAACTATTTTCAAATTTTGATCCATTCTTTTCTTTTTTTAAGTTCACTTTTTAGCAATTCAATATCATCTTCTAGCTTCTCACATGCTTTTTCTCTATCATTGAGTTGTTTTAGAATGACTTTTTCAATTCTTTTAGCTTCTAGGAGTTGGGATTTCAAAGAAATGATGATCTACTCTGATTCTTTGATGGTTCTTGATGCATCTATTTCTCTTGATTGATGTGATTCTTCAAACTCTTGAAGTTGTGTCCTTAGTATCTTGTTCTTTTTATACTTTATTAGTTCCTCCAGAGCACTAATTAGTTCTGATTCTAGATCTACTTTTCCTTCAAATTCATATTTTACTTCATCATCTACATTATTATTTTGAGTGTTCATTCCCATAAATAGAAGCTATGAATCTTCATTTTCACTCATGTCTGAAGAGATGATATCTTCTTTGGAGTATAAGTTTTTATTTTTATTATAAAATTTCTTCTTGTATTGGTCTTTATCTCTTTTATGGTCTTTCTAGTTGTGGGATTCATCATTATCACTATCCTCCTACTTAGGATAGGGACATTTGTTAGTAAAGTGTATGATTCTGACACAATTGAAACATTTGAAGGGTAACTTTTGAGATCCTTTTTGGAGTTTCTTTATAAAGTTGGACTCTTCTACATTTGATATGTTTGATTGATCTTTATTAGAAATATTTTCCTAATTCTTATTTTCTTTAGAATCCTTAAGGGTTCTTTCTCCTTTTGATGGTTTTTCTTATCCTGTCCTCATCTCATATGCAGTAAGAATTCCATGGAGTTGATCTACAGTGAGTTTGTCAAGTTCTGGTATATCTTCCATTGTGGAAATCTTGGCATCATACCTCATAGGTAAGGAACTTAAGATATTTTGTACAATAGGTTTGGCTGAGAGTTCTTCTCCTATAGCTATGATTGAATTAACTACCTCATCTACTCTATGAAGGTATTCAACAATGTTCTCTTCTTCTCTCATATTCAAATTTTCAAAATTAGCTCTGTAGGTTTGTATTTTGGCTTCCTTGACTTTTCTATCTCTTTCATATATAACCTCTCAGCTTGTCCCATATATACTTATATGAATTACATTGCATTACCTTGAAAAATATAGGATTTGTTAATCCTCCTAGAATGGAATTGAATTCTCTTAAGTTTTCAACGAAAATATTCTTTCCTGCAGTATGTGAGGGTGGAGTAGCTGGTGCAGTGTAAACATCTACTACAAATCTCTAAACATCAAAACCAAGAGCCAAGGGTAGCTTTTCATTTTGATTTTCGAGAGACCATAATCATCTCCTTTTAACAATGATGCTTTGCTTGGATGATTTTAAGGATGAAAAATTATTTTAAAATGTAGAAACCTTGAGGAATCTTACTGATCCTTCATATGCCAACTATAAATGTTTGGCGATAGTTTTGTAAAAATATTCAAATTTCTAAGGATTTTGTATATGTTTTATAAAATTTTGGCGATTTTTAAGGTAAAATAATTGTATCCTATAAAATTTGGTTGAATCATTTTTAAAATAGCGAATCTCTTTTTTGGAAAAACCATGGAAAATTAGCCCATGAGCGAAATTTAGCCCCTAAAATCATCCCTGGCATTGCTTTGTTGGAAGACATTCCCTCTTGTTGATCCATTTCTTTCAGGATCTACCTTCCAATTATTAGACTGTGATGAAGGCACTGGCTCTGATACCAATTGTTGGAAATAATGAGAGGGGGGGTGAATTAGTATTACCTTTTTAAACAATTAGTAATTACTTTGTTATTTTATTAATCACCACAATACATCAACAATAGACTTGTATTTAAAATCAATTATATTAATATAATTAACAAGAATTACAAGGCTTATAAAGAATAATTTGATATTGTGAAGGACACCAATCCTGTTTAGAAAACCAACTATTGGAGAAATAAATCCCCTTCTTTATGGCACCAACCCTTGGAACCACCAACTCCCTTATTTTAGGGCACCAACCCTAGGATTCACCAACTCCATTGTTTTTAGGGAACCAACCCTAGCAAACACCAACTCCCTTGTTTTCAGGGCACCAACCCTAGGAAGCACCAACTCCCTTGTTTTCACACTTTACTTAGTAAAGGATATGGATCCTTCCTTTCTCCTCCATTCCACCCTCATTGAATAAGTATCTTCAACTTTCCTTCTTGAACTCTTCTTTTGATTTTGTTCTTCTGATATAGACTGCAGAGACACTTTGTTCTCACCATATATTTTTGTTTATATAATATTCCAAGTGGTGTGAGATTTGAAGCATTGTGTTCCATTGTTTGAACCATTACACCTCTTCATTTAAATTAACAATAATAACTTCTATAATTATTAGTATTATTAATAGTTTGTTAAATACTTCAAAACCTTTGCAAATTGTTTCAGTATTTTAACCCATCACTGATTATTTTACTTGTTCTAAATTTGAATATCTGCAGACACGCGCTTGCTTCAAACCATTCTTTTTCAAATGATCAAGGGTTCGTTACTATAGACTTAATATCCATTCTCACTTCCTCTATTATTATTCATACAATACCGTGAAAGGGACAGTTCGACATAATATATATATGTTGATCAAACCTTTAATATTCGATCACAATACATTTGAGTGAATATTTTACTTCACTATCTAGTGAATTTTCCCATACCTAGAATGGACAGGTCCTAGCTTGTGACTCCCCTTTGTTTTTAATATGACCAAACTGATGTGACCTACAACTAGATATGTAAGGTGCAGGGCTTCTTTTATGTTTTAGCTTGAACGCACTTCATTTCACCAAGTAATCATATCTCGCAACTAGGTGTTAACTGAGTTGTCCTTTTATCTCATTGCCGCATTACATATGACCTTGACCTGTGACTGAGGGTGAATACATATGAGGATTTATCACATAAGTTCAATATTGTCCATCAATTATTTCTCTTTTATCTTTGATCTAACGGTGTGGAGTTAATATCTTGTTGAATGGACGATTATTACTTATCTAGAGGCTAAAACAAATCAACGGTTAGGACTTAATTTGTGGTTGAGATCTACAGTCCTCACTCTTTCAACATAGTGTATCTTTAACACTTGGCCATTGTGCTTGATATATGATCGAGAATGCTCTTATTATAGATCAACGGTTACAGTTACTGCGAGAATTCTAGGAGTCCTTCGACACAGAAGTCGATATAAGGAAAAATGAATATTATTTTATTCCTTTGCTTTAGAGTAAAATAAAATGATGAATTGTTTCAATCTGACAAGAATGGCTTCGAGAGGGAATATTATGAGATACTCATGGTTGAAGTGGACCCACAGTATGTGTGCCACATGTCACCCTGATTTGTGACTTTCAAAGACCTTATGTGCTATATGAATTTTGACACTTGTCACCATCTGATTGGGCCATTTGTCCTTGTTGACATTGTCCTACTGTAATGTGTCACTCGGTTTTCTTACTACGTGTCTCATTTTAATTCAAAAGGAATATTCTTTGATTCTTTGTCTTTGGAGGGATGCCACTTCCACATTCTTTATCTCTCTGAATATATGGTTTCGAATGTAATATTCTTTAATTATTTGTCTTTAGAGGGATGCCACTTCCACATGCTTCAAGTCTTAGAACATATGGTATCGAATGGAATATTATTTTATTCTATGTCTTCAAAGGGATGTCACTTCCACATTCTTTATCTCTTCGAACCAATGGTATCAAATGAAATACTCTTATTTTGAAGTGTTATAGAAAATATTCTCCACTAGACTCCAAATACCTTACTCTGAACACTAATCAATAGTCACCACATGTTACCTCTAGGTTCATCAATAAGGATCACCTCGAGTTAATCTCCACCATTGGTCTAGTCCTACTTCAGTCCTACTTTTCCTTTATCTTATGCACTCCTTCTTGATCTTGAATAACTCACAAACTATTTATTTACTTTGTTATTGAATGGTTAGATTTCATTCTGAATTCAGACTTTGTGCCTTTGGCCCTGCTTATCCTACCTATATTGATATACAGTTGAGTCTTATTTATTGTGATCTGAATCTTAGGATTTAATTTCTCCCATCCTCTAGCTCCATCTCGACGTGATGGTCTTGGAATGTCCCAACAAATTCATCAACGAATAGAATTCATCCTAACCTCTTTGGATTTATACTTGGATTCCAGCTGAACCAAGATAGTTGATCTATTCCCTTGGTCAGCGATTAACAATTGTCATATCTTCCGACTGTAACAAAGTTTTCTCATAGTTCTAAGGGTGTTCTCTAGTTGATCTGTTGGGAATTTGATCCCAATAACACTTCCTTAAGGTACTCCTTTTCCTGAGCTTTACTTCGACCTATCCAAAGGTATTAACATTGTGTTCTCTGATCTCATGCAATATAATACACTGCCTCTCCTTATATTTATGTTTATACTAGATTCCTCTACACCTCGCACCATGCCTTCTACGAAACTCACTACGTTATTTTTCCTGATCTTTTAGGATATTAAAGGCATATAATAAAAAAACCATATTGATCTTATTGAAATCAATGCCAACACCCTAATACCATGTCCAATGATTGATCATATTGGCCTTCTTTGACATCAATGCCAAAACCATAATGCCATGTAAAACACATGGGTTTGTGTAATGCGTTACTCATACACTCGATCCTTGTTGTATCTTGGGACTTAACCAATTATTGAGGGTTCATACCCCTTTCCCTTCTCTCAGCCATCCTCTTTACATCCATGAATTATTGATACTTAGTTACATTTCAAGACTTCACCGTGGGACCACAATCCTTTTCCCATTCTTTCATACCCGTGGACCCATCTATCTGACCGATCCACTATACTTAGTAAAATATTGGAACCTCACCATGCTCCTTGACACTTCAATACTTAGCCAAAAATATTGGGACTACACCACACTCCACGACTCTTCATGACTTAACCAAATCTTGGGAATTCATCGCGCTTTATGGTATCCTTACACCCACAAATTCTTGACACTTATTCATATTTCAAGACTTCGTCACCGGCCCATGGGTTTGTGGTATTACTCCTCTGCACATCCACTCTTCCTTGTGCTCCATGATATCTCAAACCTTAGACAAATTTCCCAAGATTTCACTGCAGTTTCACGAAACAAATACGCAACCCTCCACCATGGCTCCACATCATCTACCAATTGTCACACCATCCAACATTTACCTATCACTTCGGCAATACATGTCATTATTCTACCACATTAGTTGACACATGGACTCCACGTCATGTTGATGTCATTGTACATAAAAATACCCAAAATTCTTCGATTTTGCCAATTTCGAAAATCACCCAGATTCTAAATTTCTTTCTCAAATTTCCATTAAAATTTGGATATTTAAAATTCTTGGTCCAATTCCTTCCATTATTCATGAATTTTCATACAATTATTTCTTGATTTCATAGGAATATTTTTGTCAAACATAGTAGAGAAATGTCTGTGAGATTTAATTTTTTTCAACTTATATCTCCAACGTTTTGTTGGCTAGCCCATTTAGGGTCAATATTGAACCTTGTTCTCTGATACCATATTGTAGCAAACCCAACCCCTAGTTGGGTCATGTCACTAGCTAAAACAATCCCCTAAATTTTCTGATGCTAAATTTAAAATGCAGAAGTAATACACAACATGTCATTCAAGCTCATTCATCTATCCATGCTAATTAAAAACATAAATAAAACAACTCTAAATGTGGACCATAAAAACTAAGTGTATATCACATCTTTAAAACATAAAATATATATTTATATGCATCAACTCTAATATCAACAACTAAGAATTAACCAAACAACTCAGAGTAAATTGCACAACAATTATATCAACATTTTAACATGAATGACTCATCAAATAAGAACACTTATCTTATGAAAGTATGCAACTCATTGTAGAGGACAGATTTTCCTCCCAACCAAGACCTTGTTGTTCCAATTCTCAACAATTGAACACCCCTGAGCTGAGGCTATGAATCCACAAGAGAAAAAGGTACTCGAGGCTGGCTAATGTCCCCCTTTCTGTAGTTAAATGTTTCAGCTAATTTTGTTCAACCAACACACTTCCCCTCAAACTCCACAACCTAAGGGATGGAATCCCCCTTCACTACTCACAATCCCTCAATTCTTTCCAGTCACCTAAATGGATTCCATCATAGGTTGGACATGGGTTCTACTTGTTCAGATTTCATAACTTCTATAGTTGCAACACAGATTCACCAACAACCAAAATGTGTGTCCCGACGAATTTTGAATAGCTCACTACTCCCAGAAACATATCCTCTTTCTCCATGAAATTATATGATCCAAGAGGATATCCACACAAATAATTAGTACTTTTCACACCATGGAAAATATCATTAAAATGCTAATTGACGATAGGTGGAAAACAATAATTAATGCTCATGAATGAATTATTTAAATTGTAAAAATGATTCATACTTGAAATGAGTATGAGAAACTCATGTATTAGTCATGCATATTGGAAAACTGATTAATTCTTGAAGTGATTTTGAGAATATCATGTATTATTCATTTAATTGTAAAAATGGGAAATTAGTTTTGTAAGAGAATCCAACTCACAAATTAGTTTCCTAATTTTAAGGGGAAATTAGTTTCCTAGTCTTAAGGAGGAAGTTAAGGGTCTCATGATTTGGTTTGGACTCTTCCTCACTTTATTACAAGTGGTTTCGTAGTCTCAAGGAGGAATTTAAGGGTCACATGAGTTGGTTGAGATGCTTTCTCATTTTTTTTCTTGAGTAGTTATTAGATCCTAAATTTGTGGATCTTATTTCCTTGGATTATGGAGACTAAAAAAACTATTTAAACTCTTTATTGGGAGATATTTTGGAGGCCATATGTCGAGGATATTTTGGAGACTCTTTTGAGATCTCTTTGAGGAGAGAATCAAGAAATCATGGTTATGGTTTGTAAGCCCCTTCATTGGGAGAGTTGAGCCCCCTCCATCGGGGAGAATGTAGTCCTTTTGGTGTTTGAAGAAATTTGACTTATGTGAGAGCCTTGGAGCATGTTCCACAATTTTTGATATCATTTCCTCCCTTTAAAATGAAGGATAGTTAAGTGATTCATATTCCAATTATATCTGGAGACGTAGCCAGGATAGCCTGTTGAAATCCGTTAACAACTTGGTGATCTCTTGCCTCATGTGTTGATATTTTGTCTCATGCTTTCTTATACATGTTTTTATTTCTACAATTATGATTGTTAAATACATTAATTAATGTATCATGGGACTAACAAAACATCCACCAAGTTATATTCAATTTGGATTCAAGCCTTCATAAATACACATTTTCACCTTTAATGCAATCAATTTCAATAGATTTGAATTGTAAATTTGACATTTATTAAGTGGAATAGAACCAAAACAATATTGATATCACTGTCACCTTGGTTTCAAATAATTATACCTTTCAATAGTAGCCAAACATTCCCACAACAATTTTCTTCAAGCTTCGGCACTTAGAAATCCATTGCTGGCTAGAAAACACAATGTAAACACTGTTCTCCATGAAAAAATGTGAATGCATAATTTTGGTCCCCTCCCCATATGAATTTCCTCTCTTTATCTTACTTTATTGTCTTGCACTCTTCCCCATTATGATTTTAGTTATCCCCCATGCTCCCAATAACTATGGTATGTGACTCTCACACCCACCCTCTCACATGAATTCAATGATTGGGCTCTAGAACACTTAACATCTAATGGAAGGTTTATGGTAAGGATAATTTTGAAGGAAATAATAAATGGGTTTTAGTTTAATATATATGGGTAAAATCTCCCCCTTAGAGCCCTTCCCTCTTTTGTGGATATTTATCCCCCAAATCTCCATCTGTGTCCATCTGCAGCTGGCAATACATTTTATTCATGATATTCAATTTACATCTTTACATATTACATTGCTTTGGATCTCGGCCATATAATATATTTAAAATACACATTACTTGGTTATTATCCATATAGTATATCTATGATATACATCGCTAGTTTGGGGTTTGAAAACATGGATGTTATAATATTTTATCTGTAAATTAAGGAACAAGATTATTTTGGGTTGGCATGTCAAATATTTTGGCATTGGTTAATTCTGTGAGGTTGGCCTTGGGTCTACCTAGTATCAATAAAGGGATCAAAATAACCCATTAGGAGGGCCAACCCTTCCTAGGCATATGCCTGCACTAACCACAACCACTTTATCTTAGAGACAATATTCATGTGACTAGTACTATGATATTAGCCCTAACATTTAGTATACTTCAACATAACATATGTTTTGTATAATACCATTCATATCAATCTACAAATTATTTTAAACAATATGGGGTAGTGTTTTTAGGTCATGTAATCTATTCTAGACATGCCACAACATTTGTTCAAGCTATCCATTCTACTTCTAGTTCATTTGTTCCTCATCAATGCTCTCTTTATGAGCATACTTGTTATGGGAAAATGATGGTTCTTATGCATGATAGTTTATTGGATGAGATTAGTACAAAATATTTTTATGTTTTCATTGATTATGTACAACTACAATTGGAAATAATTTGGTTAACATAATTGGAAAATTTTTGTAAATGTCCAATATTTTGGCCTGTACATCTCCTACAATATGGTATTTCATCATCAAGGTGGTAGTATACATACTCTCCCATCCAAAATGTAGTAGTTACAACATCATATTATATGGGGACAATTGACACACATTTATAGAGATAATCTTACATCATTTTTTCCTTTGAAAAAAATCATATATTCTATTTGAGTTGAAAAGTAAATGCATCTAGCATATGCTTATAACATTTGTATTAAAATCCCTGCATGGATTCAAAATCAATAGATTGTATGACCTATCCAAAAATGACCTCATAACTATCCTTTATAATAGTTATACACCTGAAATCTTACATCCATAAGAATGAGACCATTTCTACCCTTTCAAAAAATAATTGTTCGACAAGAAAGTCATAAATGACCTTTCCAATTTTCATAAATTTTCCTTTTAAATACCTATATTATCACAAAAATCATCAATAATTGTATCAACTATTACAAAACATTAAATCATAAGTATTTTCCATAGATTATCAAAATACACTCATCCTAAAATAGTATATGGATAAACCATCAGACATACCAAATTGTGCATGGAACAAAGGTCATCTAACATAAGGCCATATAAAAATAGGAACTCATTAGATTATTTTCCCAGTTTCTTCTTAATCAAAAGCTAAAAGCATAGCATACTAACTAGAATGGTGATCCTTGTCTTTCAATATGATCCAATTACTATCATCCAACTAGACACCTAATTTAGAGAGTGTATTAGCTTCGAAGTTGTGTTGTCTATATACAAAGAAAAGGAAAATTGAATTAAAAGTAGAAAGAATTATTTAATCGAATCAAAGAGAGGAATCAAAACCATATTGCCCATTCTATATTCCCCTCTCATCAACTTTATGACCATTTGTGAGTCACCAAAGACCCACAACTTGGATAAACCTTTATCAAAAGATAACTTGATGAGAAAATTTGATGCTATAAGCTAAGCATAACTGTTTTACCCCCCTACAAGACCTTCATTAATCCTAAATTAATGAGAATGACTTATAATTTTTTTATACCACCTACTCCACACTTGGGTGGAGTGCCTCAACTAGGTCCAACAAAATATCTCCATGCCCAAGATTTATCAATGGGCTTCGTTAGGGACCTAACCTCCCTAACCCCTCACATAGGTAGAACAATATATTTTCCATGTAATAAAGGTCGATATTAATAAATAATACCTAGTTAATAATGTGAATAGGTCTAATATAACAAGACTTATTAGAAGCTTTCATTTCTTGAAAGATCTTCCTCTATATTTTTTTTTCAAGATAGATTTAGTATAAATAGGAGTATAAGGCATGAGAAATATTTTTCTTGAGAATTATTGTAATAGACCACTGCTCTGCTAGAGGTTTCACCCTCGAAGAGGTAAGTGAACATTGCTTTCTATAAATAAAGGTATCATTTTTGGTATTGTAGTTCTCTACATTTTGTTGTTTTGTTGATATTTTCTACAATATTTCTGTAAATTTCTACTCATCATAATAGATCTGGTACCTAACAAGTGGGATCGGAGCATTTTCCTCTACATAAACTGTGGGAATTTTTTCTAGGGTAGAGACGTGTACTATTGGCGTATTTAAAGCATAAGATCTATCACTCAGTGGGTAAAACTATGGTAGGGAAGACTACACGTAGACAATATAGAGGGTTTCATGGGGTTGTCTAGAAACCRAATCTTCACCTTGTTGGAAACCTCTGTAACACTTGTTGGTACCCTTAGAGTAGTATTGCATCAGACAAAATTTGTAAATGACCATCATTCCCAAGTACTGTACTGTAAGGTATATCGGGAGTCCCCTAGSTCTCTTAAAACCATCCCTAGATCATCCAATTGACCGCTTGAAGGCTATAGTGACACTGATAATAACACTCAGGAAGAGACTCTCTAGTACCTAGGTAATCAAGCATTACGACTAAGGGTATGGTCAAGCCTCCTTAGTTGGTTCCCTGATATATTGGGCCAAGTACTAGTATTCTACGCTACACATATATCAGATAGTATAGTAGAAGGAAAAACCTTGTTTGTAGGAACCTTGTAAACCCTCACCACTGGGGAAAATAAATAGACGAGATTTATTTCCATGCAACCTTTCCTCTGACATTCGTGTTGTGAAATTACTACAGAAATTTTCTGGTTAACAATTTGGGCCATTCACCACTATTGTATTCTTCAGGTTGACACCCTTATTTGGGACCTATACCATTGGATTCCTCTCTTCTCCCTTATCACATTGGTACCTATCATTTTTAATCCTTTTCCCTATGGATCTGACCCCTTCCCTGATAGCCTTATTTGGGATCTATCCCATTGGATTCCCCTGTTTGCCTTGATCACAGTGATTCCTATCATTTATAAGCATTTTTTTTCTCGTGGACCCATCCCCTTCCCCACACCCTAATGCAGGTGGTTATCAATAAAACCTTCAAAAATACCCACATAACTATTTTTTCGACCCTCAAACCTACAGGAACCATTATATATATATATATA